>ML109935.1:12046-49812 GCA_003697995.1 Taxidea taxus jeffersonii
GCGCAGCAGCGCCGGCCGCCCGGGGCCGCAGGGGGGCGGCCGCGGCGCGCGGGGCGCAGGGGCGCGGCCGCGCGCTCAGACGTTCCGAGGAAATTTAAACACAGGAAGAAAGCGCTCCTTGCCCGCGGCCCCTCCGAGCTGTGTATTTATCCGGGGAAGTGCCCCCTTGGAGTTTTGGGGGTGGCCAAGGTTTCCTACCAGGGACGGAACTTCCCACCTCTAAGAAACGTCTCCAAACATCTGTGTCAGGCCACCTTGCAGGGGAGAGAGGCATGGAGGTTGTCCTGGGAATGTCCTCCCTGCCCCTTCCTCCTCCTCCTCCTCCTCACCCTGGGGCACTTCTGCTGCCGTTCAGACCTGACCTCCTCCAGGGAGCCTCCCCTGCTTGCGGGCCCACCCGCTCCAGCGGCCCTCCTCCCTCTGAGGCTCCCCCCTGGTCCGGGGCTGAGTCCCGGGTATACGGGTATGGAAGGCTTCCTCTTCTGTGACCAGGAAGGGGCAGCCCCTCACAGGGGAGCCTGGGCCTCACTTCGCAGGGGGGCGCAAGGAAGGGGCCTGGGGTTCACGCAGAGCTGCCTGCACTCCTTGTGCGAGCCTCTACTGCCTCCCTGAGGGAGGGACGGTGACTTGAATCGCTTTCCCCCCAGATGACCATGGACCTGGCACGGGGCAGGTGCTCCTCTGGATGGGTTTTTAAACCATCCCCAAGGGAGGATGACATGGGTCTCCAGGGTAGCCATGCCCGGGTGTAGACCCCAAGGGCTATCCTGGCCACCCTGCCCAGTGGGAATCAAGCTCCTTTTCCTCTGCCTCCCTATAACTTGTTAGTTCTTTGGGGTGTGCCCTGAAAGCTGCGTTCTCCAGGCAGTCATCCTGGATTGCTCCTCACCCAAGCACTCAAGCCTAAGGACCGGTCTGTACCTTGGCCACAGACCTTCCTTTACTCCACCTCATTTTACACTGTGTTCATACACCTGATGCCCAACGGTTGCTTGTCAAAGGGCCACTGAGGAACTTTCTGGGCCTGCAGAAGGGATCATAAAGCTGTCTTGCAAGGCACTGATGCCATGGGCATGCCTTGGGTCCAAGAGCGGATTCTGGAATCAGGATGGGGTTGAGGGAGATGGGGTGGGGTCTCCCTCCAGCTGTGGCGCCTTCCAGCCCTGTGACCTGAGTCAGGTGTCCTTAGCCTCACAGAGCCAGCGCCTCCTCCCAGGAGCATCTGTGTGCGTGAAGCTGGGGCTCAGCACCTGGCATGGCGGGGACGAGGGGGGGAGGCCGGGCGGTGGGAGCTGCCATTACTACTTGTCGTCTTGTCATTCTCATGACCTTCCCTTCTCCCTCCCCTCCATGTAGGCTCAAGTTTGTGAACCTCCTGACCCTTGTGCAGCAAGATCTCTCTGTCCTGGGCGCGCCTTGCCAGTGGGCGCTGAGCAGCCCTCCAGGACCTTTTGTCTGCATCTCGGACGGCGAGCACAGGTTTGGAGAAAGTGTGCCAGACTGGACCTGTCCTCGCCACAAACAGCCCTCCACGGCTCTGCCGGGCTGAGAACAGTTCGAGCTTTCCGGCCTGGGAAGAAGCTCGCTCTCTCTCTCTCACACACACACACATGCACACACACACACGCAGAATTATGTAACTTCATTCTCTTACCCTTGTTGGTAAACAACCAAGATTGTGTAACTGTAAAGCACTGACTTTCTAAATTTATTTTCAAGTGACGAAGGATCTTGCAGAAGTCTACCAGGTATGACTGCAAAAGGGAAGCAGAGCTGTGATTGCTCCATTCCGGGTACCCTCCCCGAACGCCTGGACCGCTGACGGAGAGGGCTCAGGGGCGGGGTGCCTGAGCCCCTCTGGGAGCTGCTGCAGAGAGGGGGACAATCTCTCAGGCAGGGCGGTGCCCGCCTCCCTGCTCTGGCTTTCCCCAAGAAGCTGGGTTGTACCCGCTTCTGTGAGGTAGGACTTAGCCGTGTCCACACACCTGCTTGCTGTAAAGCATCAGTTTCCTGCTACATTTGAGTACATTTCCTTGCATTGTGTGTCCCTCTCTCCCTGCATTGTGTGTCCTCCGGCCGCCCCCCAGGCTCCCAGGTGAACAGTGTGGAAATGCTTTTGGCAGGCGGAGGGGACCAGTAGTGGGGACTGATCCTGTCCCCAGGGCCGCAGTGGCCTGGGCTGGGAACGGCATCGGTCTTGGGATTTCAGGGACCAAAAAGTAAGAACAGCATTTCCCCAAACCAGGGAGGGAAACAGGGTTCTACTCCGCTGAGCTCTCCCCCAAGTTGGGACTTTGAAGCCTCCCCCGCCTGGTGCTGAGCTGGTTTCCTGCCAGGACCGTGTCTCTGCTCAGAGTCACTAATTGCTTCGGAACTGGCCCTCTAGAAGTACTCTTCCATCAGCTTTGCACTCTCTTTTGGAGTCAGTAATTCTCATCATTAAAAACCCAAAGGGGCAGAGCTCACCGGCAGGATTAATTCCCCGCTCATGAATGAGTAAAAACCAGCCTCATTAGTCTAAATGGGGCATTTTATTATGGGAAGTTCTGGGCTTCCCGGCTCACCCTACTTGCCACCCTGCCACCCCCTCGTGCCGTTGTGACGTCAGCTGCCATCATGCTCTCATGTTTTTGCTGACATTCTAATAACCTCCAAGAGTACGAGCACCGGGGTGACGAGGGACACCAGAGGGGACTGAGCCGCAAGACAGTCTCCCTTGTAAGAGGCTCGGAGGACCCTAGTGGGCAACAAGGGTTTCCCCTCCTTGCCCCTGCCCACGAGAAGGAACATCTTGCTTTGTGCCCTGCCCTGCTGCGCGGACCGGAGCACTGCCTGGGCTGTCAGCCTTAGCGAAAAGGTGAACAAACCAAGCTTCAGAGAGCAAGGCGGGGCGAGCCCCTCAGGGCTCAGGCCAGGGTGAGCCCCAGGCAGGGGTTATTCGGATTATTCAAGCCAAGGCCTTGAATGATGCCCTGGGGCCGGGCTTCTCCACAGTGCTGCTGACTCTGCGGCTGGATCTGTCTGTCCTGCGGACCAAGCTGTGCCCTGTAGGATGGTCAGTGGCTTCCCTGGGCTCTACCCACTCGACGCCAGTGGCATCTCTCCCTCCCAGTGTGACAACTACAATCTCCAGACACTGTCAGATGTCCCCAAGGCAGGAGGGCCTCCGGAGGAGAGCCACTGTTCTCGGGCCTACCATCGGCCCCTTCCTGCACTGTCCAGGAAGAGCCGGGAGGCTGATCTTATCGCCCAAGTCCTCAGATGGGAGTGTAGAGGCCGGGAGAGGTGATGGGCCTGGCTTCAGGCGTAGCCAAGAGGCAGATCTGGCTCTCCATTTGGGTCTCCTGACCGTCCCAACAGGGCTGGTTCCATGGAGCCAACACACACCTGCGTGCTCGCACGCACACACAGAGGGATGCGAGGTAGGACGTTCGGTTTTTACAAAGCGCATAGACGGCCCCGGTGGAGGGGTGGTACGGGCCACCGCCAGGCCGTGCTGTCCCCCTGCTCTGGCCGTCCCCGCCACAGGCCAGCTGTCTCCCCAGCACGGGGCTGTGCGCTCAGAGGTGCTCGGTACGCGCTGCTGACTCACGCGGGCAGCCGGACGGGGTGGGGGGGGGGGCCGCACGGAAGGAGTGACATGCTCATGACTCAGGCCTGCTCTGAGCTCAACGGCCCGGCCCGCTCTCGCGCTTCCTCTGCATCCCCGCGAGGGTCCACCGGGCACCCCATGTGGGGGACACACGAAGCCAAACAGGTCCGTGAGCTCATGTGCTAAAAGCGCCTCGGGGTGTAACTTCCCCGGGGGAGGACACGCCTGGGGGAGGGGGGTCCTAACCCAGACGGGACTCCTGTTGCTTCCTTCCTGTGCATGATGTCAGAAGCCTGAGCAGCGGGCAGGGAGACTCCGTGGGCACGGAAACCGCCAGCCCAAAGTTCTGGAGCGCAGCCAAAGCATGAAGTTCTGTCTGGGGGACTTTTTCTCCCCCTCCCCCGCCCCCTCCAACAGAATCCCTGGACATTATTTCCTTCTGAGCTTTTTCCGACGCCTCATGTGTTTTGCTAACCCAGGCTTGCCTTCTGAGAATTCCCAAGAACCCGAGAAGCACCCCCGGCCGGGTTAGAAGCTGGCCACCCCAGCCAGCCGCCACCTCCTCCCGGAAGCCTCTCTGGTCCGGCTCCGTTCTGCTGGCCCCGCTCCCGGCTCCGTCCCGGCACGCAGGCTCATTTCTGCTGCACGGCCCCGTCTTCTGCTTTATTTCTCCCCTCCACCCCCTTCCGGTGCTTGGCACACCACAGATTTCCCTGTTGGTGTTTATTTATTTAACAAGCAATGGTACGACGCTTGCTATAAGCCAGCATCGTGCCAAGCTCTGTACAAACACTGACTCGAGTTCTTCTGGCGATTATAACCCTCTGTAAGCAGATTCACACAGATGTGCCTCCATCCCAGGGTCCCGTCTGCGGAAGTGTGGGGGGAGGTGGTCCAGCCTGAGTCTCAAACCGCTCCCTCCTCCCCAGCGCCCCTTTGGGCATCACGGCGTTAATCCCCAGAAAGATGCCCGGACATCGGAAACCCTGCTCTGGGGGCTTGAAACAGAGACGGTCCCCCCCACCCCCAGCCCCGCCACAGGCAGAGGCCAAGCCAGCCGCCAGACCACCCTGCCCAGCACTGTGGAAACTCCACGTCATGGCTCCAGCTTCTCGAAAGGAAAGTCTCGAAACCTCCTTTTGCTGCTCTAACTCGTCTTCCCGGGGCTTGAGAGGAGAGGAGAGCTCCCGCCCCCCTGACTCCAAGCAGCAGGGATTCCCTTCCCCCAGAGCTCCACGAAAGAACAAAGGACAGCCACGATGGCTGTCCCCGGGCCTGACCCACTCCATGCCCGCTGAGATTTCCTCCCGACTGTGTGGACGGTTCCCGGACAGACAAGGACGGGGTGCTCGGGGTGAAGGTGGCAAGGCCCCCAGGCTTGGGGGGGCACAGGGATGGGAGTCGGGATCCCCGCGCTGTGGAGCCGTGGAGAGTGTGAAACATCTCCCCCATGCACCCCCACAGGCCTGCGTCCTGTGTGTGTGTGTGTGTGTGTTGGGACTGTAAATGCGTTACACCTGCCATGGGGCTCCCCTGGGGTCAGGGACCACACACTGCCCCTAAAGTCTCCAAAGACCCATCTGCAGGGAGGCTGGACCCCGACGTCCCGGGCTCTGGCTACTGCTGGAGCGAATCCTCTCGGACGTGAGTGGTTGCCGGCAGTTCCCTGGAGGATCAGATGAGCTGGAGCTCCCTGGACGGAGCACAGGGCTCAGGTGCTCTGATGGGCCGATCCTGCTGCTGCCCTGCGAGACGGCACCCTGGACAGGAAGGAAAGCTCTTCCGGGGTTTCATGGGTCTGGGAATGGCCTTTCCCGGGAAATTGTGCAATTTGGTTGTGGCTCCAAGGGCGCGAGACTCCGCGCTAGCTTCTGGTGTGTCTGGGCCTCTGCTCCAGCTGGGGTCTCCGTCCCGCGGTGGAGCTGTTGGGTAACAAGCTTCTCGGGTGGACCGTGTGTCCAGGGCCTGCCCAGCTGGGCAGGATGGCCCGACATTCGTGGGACACACAAATGAGCAAACGAAGCAGGGGCCTCCCCAGGAAGTCAGCAGGTCTCCCTGGTTTGGATCGGACCAAAGCCTCCTCCAGCTTTGGCTCCCCAGACCTCATCCTCCTGTGGGAACATCTCCACCTGGAAGGAGGGGGCTCCTGGGCCCGAAGGGACAGCGCTGGCCACGAGGAGCACAAAGCGAGCCACGCAGGGAACCTGGGACGTGCCCGTGACTGCACTGCAAGACTAACATAATGAGGTCTAATCATTGAACATATTTAATGGCGCCGATTATGCAAAAATATCATGTTTTCAACATGGCACCACTCCAAAAATGGCTACCAAGATCTTTTACCTTTTATGCCCTCCCCGGTGTCCGCAGTCTGGGGTAAGGTTGGCGCTGACAGCTCGTCGGGGCTCAGAGCCGCGTGGGGCCGGGGACGGCACACCGGGCGGCTAAGCTCCGAAGCCTGCCACGGCGGCTTGAGGAAACCTGTGCTGCCCGGCTGCCGCTTCCTGCTCTGCCTTTTCCCGAGGTTTCTGCGATGACCCCGAGCGAGTCTCATCAGCAGGAAGAGCGTGACTCCTACACGGATCCCACGGACGCACCCCGTCCCCCACAGGCTTGCTCTGGGCTCCTCCGTGTTCGAGGGTAAACGGCCGACTTCTTGAATCTTTGCGCCTCCAGCACCGATTCAGAGAAGGTCGCTTGTGCCCACGAGCCAGTCGGGGGGCACTTTCCTAAAGGCTTGGATGGAGAGGTCTTTGCTCACAGAGCCCATTGCTCGCACGGCTGGTCACGCAGGCTTCACGCGGGGGGAGCCGAGAGCTCTCTATCCGGACCCCAAAGAAATCCACCTGCGCACCTGAGGAGGTCCTCCCAGGGTCCCCCGTGTCAGCCTCACCACGGTGCACCCGGTGTGACAGGCCGCCGGTCGGGCCGTGTGCGCGGGGCCGGGGGCGTCAGACCCCGCCGCCTCCCCCCGCACTCCTGGACGCGGGCTCACACCCGCGGAGGTGGGCACCCCGGAGGAGGAGTCTCAGGCCCGTGCCTGCGGCTTTTGTGCCAGCCCCACGCCACGCCAGCTGGTTTACCCATGATTCCTTCGCTCCCTCATTCATTCATTTGCTTTCACTCATTCACTCCTGCACGTGCGAGAGAGAGAGAAAGAGAGAGCGAGAGCGAGCACGAGCAGGGGTGAGGGGAGGAGGCAGAAGGAGACGCATCTGTTCACGTATGCGCTCCCTGCCCCCCACTACCTCTACCCTGCTCCTGCCTTTCCCAGCTTTGCTTCCCTCCGCACATGTTATCGTCCCCTGTCGCCGGCACAGCTCACCCCCTTGGCCAGGCGGTCAGCTTCAGGCTAACCTGCCGTGAGTCACCGGCTCTACTTTGCCTGCCTGGAAATCTCGGGATCTAGGAACCAGGAACAGCCCGGAGCCAGCCAGTCAAGGAGTGCGGCCCCCAGCATTCTCCCTGAAGGAGCAGACTGCTTGCAGCCGGGGACAGTGAGCGGCGAGAGCGTCCGCTCTAGGACCGAGGTCTGCTCGCACAGTGCTTTGGGGACGGCAATGCCTCCTTCTGCTCCAAGCTCCCCACCGCGCGCGGTCAGGAAGGACACACGCACGTGCACGGACAAGCAGGGGCCAAGGCGTCCCCACGGGGCTACAGACCCAGGGTGCGGGACCCCCTCCCTCACGTAGACACGACGAGGGCTACAGCCCTGCAAGGCCCGGGCCCTCCAGGACCCGGGGTCGGACCCCCTTCCCAGCCCTCTCCCGGGTGCCCACGCCCCTGCCTCCAGCACTGCTCAGCTCCCCTGCTTCCCCGTGTGAGAACTGCCACATCTGAAACCAGACTTTCTGGAAAACCCTACGTCTCCGTTTTGGGGTTTTTTTCCCCCTTGTCCCTTCCACCCACCCCCTAAGCAACAAGGGAATCCCTTGGACGGGGAATGTGCTTGTCTTTTACTCCATGATTGGATTCTCAGGGCAACCACCTTGCAACTTTCTTAATCACTGCTCCTGGCTCTGCTTTCCTCCCCGCTGGGGGCGAGTCTGACCTCTGACCTCAGCACTGAGTTTAAAGCCCAAGACCCCTTCTTGCTCCGGGGGTGCCTTCCTGCCACTTCTCTGAAGAGGAAGTCCATCCTATTCTTCCTCGGCGCGGGGGTGGGGGGTGGGCATCAGAGTGCCTAGTTCCTTCCAAAAAGAAGACAAAGGGAAAGAGAGATTCGGGATCGTTGCCCAGAGATGGACGGGTCCGGTGTGAGCGGACGCGCTTGAATCATTCCGTAAGGCAAGTCTTTTGGGGGGTGGGGGTACATTCTGCTGTCCAGGGGCTCCCTCAGCACGGAGCAGACACTGGCTAATGGCCTCACAGGAGTGAGGTCGCCTTTCCAGAGAGCCTCCGCTGGCCCTAGCCCCCAAGCCCCCTCTTTTGCTTCTGTCCCTTGTCACCTGTCCCTCACCACCCTGTCACCTCACCATTTTCTCTCGTGCTAGGAGAGGGGACTTCTGTCCGTCTTCCTCTCTGCAGCACCTCCTGGAGCCTGGCACTCAGCTGATTGCAAAAGGGTCTGTCAAGAACACGAAGGAATGAAGAACGCGTACTTCACAGGGTCCCCAGATCCACGCCCCGGGGGCGGGGGCGAGGCCTGGTCCCGACAGGCCAATTTCTATCGGACTCAAACAACCCCTGCGCCGCCTGCCTTTGTCATGGGAGGGCTGTGAGGTCTCCACACACGGGTTCTTCCTGGGAGCTGGGAGGACAGAGTTGTTGTCTTAACATTTTCAAGCTGATGGAGCAACTAGGGAAAGCTCGGGGGGCCACTGGTCCAGCTGCCACAAAAGCACCATGGACAAGCCCTGGCCCGGGGAGTCGCAGGGCCCGGCTCTCTGGGCGGCACGGCACCCTCCCCCTCTGCTGGGGCCATCAGTGTATTTTCTAAGGTCCTCTCAAGGGCTGCCACTGAGCTGGGAGCCACGAACACAAAGGGACACGGACACAGAGCTCACAGCGGCCGGCTACAGAAGTACTGAAGGGTCTGGGAAAGAAAGGTCTTAAAGGTCCTGCAGAGGGACTGACTTCTCAGCTGAGCCCTAGGAAGTCCGGGGAGCCAGGAAGCTGCAGGGGAGGAGACACTGCAGGAGGAGGAGGGGGCTGGGCAGGAGGGTGGGGAAACGGAGGGCCCGGGAGGGGAGGGCAAGGCTGTGGCTTTGTCCATCAGTGCCTCTGGGGCACTGCCACCCATGATCCAGCGACCCAGGGTGACACAGCTGCCCCAGAGCAGGGGAGGTTATAACGGGGTGCTCTGGGGCAGGCTGCAGGGGCACAGGAGTGCCCAGAGAGTGGGGCAGGCGCTTTCCCACAGGTGGCCTCCGTGGGCCTCGCTGCAAGTCAGTGTTAGAGCCACTCAGGAGAGACCTTGCTCCCAGCTCCCAGGAATAATGTGCATTGGTGCTTTCTTTTCACAAGGGAAGGGCACCCTTGCCGAGGGATGTCCTTGTAGACCATGGTGACCGGCGTGGGCAGCAGGGCAGCCCCCCTTGGGCATCAGATGGTCTTTCGCTGCTTCTGGGTCCTTCTGTACGTTCCTCGGGCTGAGCGGGTGCATCCATGCTGGATGACAGGGCTGGGCTGGCCCCTGGGGTGTCAATGCCTCCTCCTGCCTCACCAGGGTGAGACTGTGCCGTGGGCAGCCCCTAGGGTCCCCTGACCACCCCCCGCCCCGCCAGGGACAGGAATGTCACCATGGTGGCCTGGCCTGCATCTTGGCACCTAGAGGTATTTTAAACTCCCCAGGAGGGCAGAAGTCTTCACCAGGCCACCACCAGGGGCAAGGCCAAGGTCAGAACGCCCCTGACAGACCCGTCCCGAATCCCCAAGGACAGGAAGGGACAAGTGCAGGCAGGGCAGGGCAGGTGCTCGTAAATGCCCATGGAAGAGAGCCTCCCAGGGGACTTTTAGAAGAATTCACGCATCTATTGGGATGGAACTTTCCAGAGAATCCCTCCAGGTCCCTGTATGCCTACAGGGTGACCTTGGACAAATTACATAGGCTCTGGGGCTGAATAACAGGCAGGCTGTTGGGGCGGTGGGAATGGACCCAGGTCACCCAGCAAGGGTCCCACAGGGAACGCAAGCTTGGTGCCTGGACCCCACTGGTCACCGCTGCGATGGCATGTGTGGAGCTCAGCGCCTGGCTGTCTGCTGTGACACCACTTACCATCACAGATGTCCCAGGTTCACGCGGGGCTGAACAGGACTAGCGCTCAGCCATCGGGGGCCCCAGGCCTGTCTCTCACCACACACTCATTCATAGGACGCACATCCATTCATGCACCGAGCGTCTCGGAGCGCCAGGCTGGAGGCGTGGAGCGACCCCGGCAGAGGAGCCCTGCTCCCGCGGGCCGTGCACAACACAGGGGAGGCAGACAGAGAACAATCGGGAATATCGGCGGGCGGTGGTGGTGGTGACACGGGATGGCGCGTAGGGGTGATCAGGAAGGCCCCTCTGGGGAGGGTACAACCCAGCCGAGGCCCGCAGGCTGAGAGGGGCCAGCCTTGAGAAAGAAGGTCCAGGGAGGAACATTCCAGATGGAGGCCACAGCCGGGGGCGCCGGGAGGAGCTCTGAGGGGCGGGCCAGGCTACAGGGGCTCCGAGCCTGCTGGGTTGGAGAGGAGCTTAGAAGTAGGGGTGCAGGCTGTGTATTTCCGCCAGGGACCCCCAACAATGTGCAGGGCCTCCTCTAACAATGCCGAGCACAGAGCTCTCGAGGACTCTGGAGGCGGTTGATTGCCTCTGGGGCAGCTCTGCGTGTCTCAGAGACAACCTGTTCCCAAAACCAGCCGCTTCCAGCTTTGGGCCCCATACGGTGACTCCTTCGCAGCAACATACTGCAGATGAGAGTCAGCTGTCCTATGAGGCTCTGTGCGTCCCCTCCTCGCCCGGCCCAGCCCCAGCTCTCTCCACACCCTGTCCTTGGTTATGCCACAAATCACTCTCCACCATGTCGTTTGTTCTGGAACATGGGCAGCAGGCAGCCTCAGCCAGGACTCAGGGGTAGCAGTCCATGAGCATGAATGCCTGGCCTCCGGGGAGGCCCTCCGTCCCTAACCCTTGTTTCCTGTAACTACCCTGAATGTCTACACAGTGGCACTAAGCCTTTCACTGACCCAGAAAGCAAACATCCTGACAAAAGGGAAACTACTGATCAAATTCATACTAAGGTGTAAATGACTACTCTCTTCCAAATAATTTTAATAGGCAAACAGGGCAAATGGCACCCAGCCCACGGACTGACTGGTGGGGATGAAGGATGTGGAGAAAGGGAAAGAACTTTCCTACAGCAAAGGGAAAGGGAAGGAGGAAGGGGTTTGGGGGAATGAGACAAGGAAAACCTTTATTTCCTGCTGGGCTGGCGGCAACGAGGCCAGCCCTTCACTGCCCAGTGCCTTGACTTTGGCCGCCAGCACAAGCAGGGAAGGGGCCAGCATCTGGCTGATCCCTGGGGGCAATTTTAAAGTTCATCTCAGTCCAGGGTGTCCATCTGAAAAATTTCTCCACGCAAAAATAGAACCGAGAACAAAGGAGGAAAAAGGGTTTAGAGCAACAACCGGCAACACAGGGATGGAGAAACCTGTTTCTCAGATAAGCATCTGGCCTTTGGAGAAGATTTCCTCATGTGCGGGGCCAAGGCCAGGGAACCAGCACTGGGGGGAGGGCAGGTGGTGGGGTCCTTCCCCACAGTCAGTGCCTGAGCGCCATCCCCCAGCTCCAGCTGCGCGGGCACAGGCTTCTCTGAGTGCCCAGTCCTGCCGCTGTGGGCTGGGGCTTCAGTGCCATCAACCTGATGCGGGGAGCCCGTGAGGCAGCAGGGAGGACTCCGGGTGCTATGGACGAGCCATGAACCTGCCAGTGTGGCCCGAGACCCCTCTGGGCCATGCCCACTGTAGAAACAGCCTCTGACATCACACCCCTGCGGGGTGGGGGGGGGGTGCCGCCAAAGGGCCATGCCCACCGCTTTCATCCATCCTCCTCCAAAGTGGGAAGGCTTTTGCTTCCAGATTAAGAAAAAAGAGGAATCAAAGAAGGGAACAGAAAAGAAGAGAAAGAAAGAGGAGGGAGGAGAGAAATTGGAGCCGGCTCACAGAGGGATCAGAGGCTGGGGAAAGCCCAGGGGCCAGCCCAGAGCCAGCCAAGGTCACACCTTCGTCCTAGCGGTGGCCCGATTTTGATTAGAAAAAAAATGACCCGAAGAGGCGAAAATGACCTGATAGGACCAGGTCATGTTTCCCCAGAACAAACAGGGTTCTGGGGAAGTGGGTGGGTGGGGTACGGAATCACAATGGTGTGAAGGCAGTCTCCTTATCACGGGTAAGGAGACACCAAGAAAACAGGGTGAGACGTGGGGAAAGCTGGGCCTCCAGGCAGAGGGTAATGCCCGATTGATAAGACCGGCATTAACATAAATTTACTCTTATCTTGAAGAAAGGCAGACATCACTCAGCTCAAGGGATGTCTGCAAGGCCGCTGGTCACCAGAGCTCAGCTGCAGCTGGGCCGGCTCCCATGGGATCAGGGGCTGGGCCCCAAGAGCTGGGATCTGCTTTCCTGTGGAATGCTTCCTTCCCCTCTTTCTTACAACAAATGCACAGAAAGTCCCGGGTGCACTCCAGCCTACGGCACCTCCATACCCAGCAAAGTTCAGTGTCTTGGCCAATATTTACAAAGTGGAGGCCTACATAGCCACTGCTTCACCTGGGAAACTTTACAAAATACAGATAGAGGTCTTCACATTCAGGGATTTCCCGTTCCGAGGGGCTCGGAGGGCAGCTGGGTCTGGGGCCCCCTAATCTCGGGAGGACAGACGTGCACACAGCTTACCGTGATGCTGCTGGACCAGTAACCCCTGATCGATAAGGGCACAGAGTCCACGGAAGCCCTGAGGAAGGGATGCTGGACCAGGCAGCAGAGAGACGGCCACTTCTGGGCCATCCGCCCCACCTCCCTCCTGCCTGATGACGCCAAGTCTAGAGTCCGGGACCCCTCGGGAGGGGTGGGGGTCCTTGTAAACTTGCCAGCTTTCAAATGAGAGTCCTGAAAAGCTATGTTTCAGAAGCCCAGCCTCCTCAAATCCAAAGTCCAGTCTCAAATCATCTCCAGCCCGTAGAAAAACGAGCAGATCTGTCCATTTCTGCCCACAAAAGGCACAAAAATCTTCTTTGGAAGACGTGGGCTTCAGCCAGAGCCATCCCCTTTATCACGCACAGCATCCAAACTCCCATGAAAAACCACAGCAAGTGTCAGGAGGCCAGGTCAAATAATCCAAACTCAAGCGAAACAAACAAATGACAAGAGAAATGGACCGACAGCAGACCCGGGTGTCGGAGGTTGTCAGACTCATACGCTAACTTGCTACAGGATCGAAATGAAAACAAGGAGAATTTCAGTATGAGAGCTGGAATCCGCAGAGGGCATCGCACGGAAATTCTAAAGCCCAAGCGAGAATTCAGAAGGTGGGGAGAGCAGCAAATTGGAGAGCGGACAAGGTCAGTGAACTTAAAGGCCGATAGAAAATCCTTAAACTGGAGGGCAGAGAAGACCAACAGAGACACACAAGTTTTGGGGACCATGCCTCCCACAGGTGTGGTCGGAGTTGCGGAGGAAGAGAGGGAGGGGAGGTCTCCTTCCTCACGGACACAAGGGGCGGTTCAGTCCTCAAGCGGAGACGGACAGAGAAAACCACACGTAGGCACCTCACAGGGAAACTGGTGAAAATGAAGGACAAGGAAAAAAAAATCCTTAAAAGCAGCCAGAGGAAAAAATGCATGTTTTCAAAAGATCAATCATAAGGCTAATAGCTGACTTTCCCGAGAAACGGTGGAAGCCAAAGATAATAAAAGGGCATATTTAAATTGCTGGAAAAAGCAACTACCCACTTAGGATTCTGTGTGGAGAGAAAATACCTTTGAAAAATGAAGGTGAAATAAAGGTGTTTTCAGATGAACAACATCTACGAGGATTTGCGGCCAGCCAGCCCACACTAAAAGAAACAGTACAGGGTTTGTTTGTTTGTTTGTTTGTTTTCAGACAGGAGGGAAATAATCCCCACTGGAACCATCACGGATGGGCATTGGAAAGAGCAAATGTGTAAGCAAACCTCCGCTTAACCCAGCAAAAATAATGTCCTGTGGGATTAAGACAAATAGAACCGATGCATGACAAAAATGAAACAAAAGGGAAGAGGGATAAATGAAGTGAAAGGCATTTCAGGTTGTACTGCGTTCAAAAATGGCAAAGGCACGATTTTAAGACAGACTCTAAAAAGCCAGGGATGCATTTCATAATTTCTGATGCAACCACCAGAGGAAGAATAAAGGAATGTACCCCTAGCCAGCTAATCGAAAAGCACGTGGAATCCAACAAAAATTTACTAATCAAAAAGAAGGAGGTAAAAAAAAAAAGTCCCAGAACCGAATGAGACAAAGAAGAAACAAAGAGTAAGTGGTGGGTGTAAATCCAGATGTATATTAATAATTATATTAAGTATAAATGGGCTAAATACTCCAATTAAACAACGTTATCACGCTAGATTTTTTTTTAAACTTCAGCTCTCTACTACCTACAATGGACACACTTTAATATGAAGACCCCGAAGGCTCACATGTTGAAAGAAGGATGAAGTGCAGACCACGGAAGTACAATTAAGGAAAGTTGGCGCAGCTGTCCTAACATCGAACACCTCGGACTTCAAAGCAAGAAGCTCTTCCTACGGATGAAAACGGAGGTTTCGTAACGGCACACCAACTCAGCAGAAAGACAAAACCTTTGTCAATTATATTCTTCTCATACTACCTGAAACCAAACCCGACAGAGTCAAAATAAGGAATAAATCCTCAGTCACCACAGAACTTTAACACCTTCCACAAAATGTAGGACTGCAGACGGAAGACTCCTTGGGACTGTGGGGTATGGACTCCCCAAGTGCTTGCAGACCATCTGCCCTGTGGCCCATGCTGGGCCTTAAAGATAGTCTCGACACGTTTTAGAGTACCGAGCTCTTGAGCTCTTGTCCTCCGAGGGCAGTGGAAACTGTTTACCGAGACTGATAACAAAAACACAACTAAAAAAATGCCCCAATGTTTGGAAATCAAGCGATACTCTTCTAGATAATCTGCAGACCAAAGAAGACATCAGAGTAAGGACTGAGATATGAAGATACGCTATCCGGTATCATCATATGCAGTTGGGCCTTCAGGTGAAGGCAGCTGGACGGCCCTAAAATGCACACAATCAGAAAGAAGGCTGAAAATCCATGATCTAAGTGCACATACCAAGAAGCCAGAACAAAACAACAGGACAGCGTAATGCAGGAGGAGGCAAATAATGCCGATCAGTGATTTAGAAAACTAACGTGTCTCGGAGAAATTAACAAACCTAAAAGTCAGCTCTTGGGAAAGACTGATGATTTTGATGAACCTCTTTCAAGACGCAGGCCTGCCCCTAACAAGAGTAGACTGTGTGACAGATGTCTGGTATCTATGTTAGAAACCAAGCTAACAAACTATTAAATAAGTGTATTCTCTTCCCCTCCTTCGAGAAACGTAACTTCTCATGTCAAAGAGGTGAGGTTCAAATACAGAAGTGACTCACTCCTTGCAGATTGGTGCCAGAAGATGGGGCGCTGGGGACACGGTGCCTGCCCACCACCCCAACACCATCCCATACCATGAGGAGCCTGCCTGTCTAAGCTCCCACACAGCTGCCCTGCAGCAGTCCCTGGGGCCCATGAGGCGCGCCCACGGTCTGCCTTTGAGAGGGTGGTCCCGGGCCGACAGCACTGCAGGCTGCGGAAGTCAGCTGGGGCCGTGTGGCATCTTCGGAACCTGAGTGTCCAAGCATGGTCTCAGAAGGGAAGTGTGCGCTCAGGTGGGCGGTCGCCTGGGCCCCACAGATCTTATCCACGGAGAGAGACGAGAAGAAGGAGGGCCAGGGGAGGGTCGTGATCAGGGCCCTTCTTTGGGGGGAGGAGGAAGGAGGTGTGAATGGAATGAGGAGGCAACATCATTCCTATCGCCGCAGACATTAGAAAGCTAACACGAGCTCATCATGAATAGCTTCATGCAAATAAATGGGAAAATTCAGGTGAGACAGACGGTTTTCTAGAGGAACACAACTTCCCAGAATTTTCCTAAGAAGAAATAATCCAAGCAGTCTTTTATCTATAAAATACATTTGATGATGACTACAATCCTGTCCACTAAGACGATTCTAGATCCGTAAGGCTCCACTCGTGAAACTTTCTAAACATTTCAGGAAGAAATGACACCCATCTTCCATGAACTCATCCAGGAATAAAAAGGGGCTTTTGTCCAATCCATTTTTTTTTAAGATTTTATTTATTTATTTGACAGACAGAGATCACAAGTAGGCAGAGAGGCAGGCAGAGAGAGAGGAAGAAGCAAGCTGTCCGCAGAGCAGAGAGCCCGATGCGGGAGCTCGATCCCACGACCCTGGGATCACGACCCGAGCCGAAGGCATTGGCCTTAACCCACTGAGCCATCCAGGCGCCCCTGTCCAATCCATTTTTAAGTGGGAAAAAAAGGGACTTTATCCCCCATAAGCACAAGTGCAAACTCCAAAGCAAAAATCTCCCCACCCTCATTCCACTCATGAAGCTAATATATTACAGGCGGGCGAAATCTATCGTAGGCACCTAAGAGTGGTGTCGTGCTTAAAAGTTAACAAAATAAAGAGGGAACCAAGGGATCCTCTCCACAGGTGCTGGAAAAGCCTTTGGTAAAATGTCGCACCTGTTTATGCAAAAAGCTCGCAGCAAACTCAAGGTAAAGGGCTGAACCCAGAACAACAGATCGCATGAGAACAGATGAAACACGGAGGCTGGGACGGAAGCGTGGATGTCTGCCTCCCCTCCGACTCAGCGTCGTCCGGGATGTCCCGGGAGTGCGGAGAGGCCAGCGCTGAGGATAAGAAGCTACGGTTTGGAAAGGAAGAAACAGGACTGACATCACCCACGGGCGACGTAACTTGGCATGGAGAAAACCCGGGAGTATCGACCGACATACAGGTGATCAGAACTAATAAATACACTGAGCAAGGTCTCTGAACACGAGATTAATATTCAAAAGTCTGACATTCTTCCACAAACTAGGAACAAACAGAATCTGAAAAACTTAGGCCTTTTGAAATATCAAAAAAATTAGACGGTTAAGAACAAGCAAAAGGGGCGCCTGGGTGGCTCAGTGGGTTAAAACCTCTGCCTTCAGCTCAGGTCATGATCCCAGGGTCCTGGGATCAAGCCCCGCGTTGGGCTCTCTGCTCAGCGGGGGACCTGCTCTCTCCTCTCTCTGCCTGCCTCTCTGCCTACTTGTAATCTCCGTCTGTCAAATAAATAAAAAATTAAAAAAAAAAAAAAGAGCAAGCAAAAGACATACATGCTTTCAACAAAGCAAAGCAGGGGATCGTACGGGAGTGGGTAACATTCTGCGCCCGTGCATTGGAAGACTCCAATCTGGAAACCTCCGGTCTCCAACGGGAAGCTGTCGGTTCTCCCCCGACCGATCTGTAGGTTCCGTGAGACCCCACGGTCAGGAGGTGCATGTAGGGCAGAGAAGACTGGGGAGCAGATACGAACTGGAATCTGGAAATGGGAAGCGTCGACATCAGTAAAAACCATTTGGGGTTCAGGCCGGGCACGTATTCTCTGTGCCCAGAAGACTTCAGGCTAGAAGCACTGACACAGCCACACACGGAGCAAAGGGGAATCCAGGGACAGACCTACAAAACACGGTTCTTTGATGGACTGTGAAGTCACCGCTGGAGGAGAGGGCCGTTTTGCCAGTAAACAGTCTAAAGCCAGCAAAGGGGTGGACTGTCATAGGAAGCGAGATGAGCCGATGATCTCCCGCCTCACACAAAGCCGAGTGCATATGTGGAAAGTAAAATGACAAAGCTTCTAGAAGACACCACGAGAGGCAGGAGAACGGGGTGTATTTGCACCTCGCCGGTGCTGGTAATTAGCCGTGTGGTACTTCTCCATCCTGAGAGCCTCCAGACACCCCTCTTAGTTTCCCCTAACCCTGCCTGTGTCCCCATGTGACAGACGAGAACCAGGTCAGAGGTGCCAATGAACTTGCTGGGGCTCACATAGCGGTGAATGGCAGAGGGGGATTCGAGCCCCAGTCTCCTATCTACAAACACCACGTCCCTTCTGCCTTCCAAAGTTAACCACCCCTGAGGGGAAGCAGAGGCAAGAACCTCAGGCACATGCTCATGTAAGTACTCATCATCTGGAAGGCACCTTCCGGGTGCACTATTCTGGAATGTTCCAGATGGGTGGAGAAGGCGCAGAGTGTGGGTCTCACCCTGAGGAGCTTCCTGGGAGAGAGAGGACCCAGACCCACAGCTGTGGGGCAGTAATTCCCCAGGAAGGAGGGGACCACGGCGCCCTGCAGGTGGGGGGCATGGGTGGAGGTCACCAAGAAAGGGGAGAAGCACCAGGGCAGGGGGAGGTCAAAGAAGGCTCCAGAACAAGGAGACATGGGGCTGGGCTCGGGGCTGACTAGGGACAGGGGGTGGGGGCAAGAAGGAGCCATGCTCCCAGATGTCACCAGCCCTACTGGGTCAGCCACCATAGCTCTGACCCTGTCACAGGTGCGGAAACAGCTGTGTGATCACACCTGCTACAGATTTGAGCTTCGGGCTAGTTTTGTCATGATGCAACTTCACCCCAGCAGGTCTGTCCTCTGCAGGGAGGAATGGGCCACACCTCAAAGAGCCCAGGGGCTGAATCTGTTGCTTAAAGCACAGCTAGATAGGTATTTGTAGAAAACGAGGTGGGCATATCCATTCCTCATTCATTCATTCACTCCCTGGACTAGCTATTCCCATCATTCCCTTTTAGCTTTGGTCCAGTGAGGATCATTCGACATAAATATTTTAAAAACCCATCCCCAGTGCCCATAACAGTGCCTGGAACATAGCAGGTGTTCTAAGCACCACCTGCTGAATGAAAGAACCACCATTCACTCAACACCAACGATGTGAGAGGTGTTGCGTGTCACACCCACTCTTCTGGTTCTCTTCAAGAAAACCTGTAGGCAGGGACTATTATTCCCATTTGATGGATGAGAAAACCAAAGCAGAGGGAGGAAGAGTGACTCAGCCAAGGTGTAAAGAGCCAAGGTGTCCGAGCACGAAACTGCCAAGCCCGAGTTCCAACATATGAGGCCCCCAAGACGCCTGCTGCCTCCGCTGGTGACAACGGGGAGACCTGGGAAGGTGCGGGCAGTGATCCGAGCTCCCCGATCTTATTTCATGCCAGGTCCTGGCTTCCTCGGCGGAGCTGGACTTTTGGCACCTTTCGGACCTTGGATTTCCACCTCCCAGGTGTTGCAGCCAACGCTCAACATAAGCCACCAGGAATCAGTCAGAAGCCATGACCAGTGGCGACTGCTGTGAAGAGTCATGGTTCAGGAAGAAAACATCCTGCTCATCCGGGAAGCGTATGCCCAAGTGTTCACAGGACACACATCAAAACACGAAGGAACAAGGCAGAGCCCTCGACATTCAAGTAGAACCTGTTTCCACTGGCAAGCATGGTGCCCAGAATCCCGTCGGTCCACTTTCTGGTGGCAGCAAGGCCCCCGGGGGGTATCATTTCCTGGTGAGCAGGAACTGACTGCCAATTTGGAGATTATCCCCCCAGCAGGGGCTGCACAGCGCCTGGCGGTGGGAGATGGGACTGGCCGCCTGTCTGTGCCCACCTCTGGGGGTGGGGAGGGGAGGAGAGAGGGAGGGGACCAGATCCAAGGGCAAAGTTTATTTCAAGTCTTGGATTTCCTGACCTTCAGTCTCACATGTAATCAATAAGCCACACCCAGCTCATTGCTTCATCTCGAAAACTTGATTATACACACTTTTTTAAAAAAATACACAAAATACACACTCCCATGACCATTTTGGAAGCAAGATGGGGAAGAAGAGAATAGAAATGGGTATCTTAAAAAAAAAATTCTGCATGAACCTTAAACTTTATTCAACCTTAAAAGAAGCTAAAACATCTAATAAATCGATTCAGTTTATAGAAACTAGATAGATTATTAAATAGGAAAATGTTTACTATGTCTCAAAAATTCAAGCCCACCAGTTCGTCCATTGGGTAAATGTTTATCTAAAAGTTCAGGGGCAAAGTTAAACAGTTGAAATAAAATGGAATTAAGCGTTAATATTTTGTTTTACTTTGAGTACAGATGGAAGACAAAAATAATAGCTCATAAAACGGAAAGTTTCTATTTTCACCAAAATATTTGGAAAAGCTATTTTATTTTTAATTCGGATACCTAGATTCAACGTAACTTCTGCTGGGGAGGTTTTTAGTTGGTTCCTGGGAACTGGAGTATCTGGAAACCGGCTTTGGTTATTATTTAAAACATTCATTCCACAAAGATACAATTTATCTCAGAAAGTGTCATACCGGCCAGAAACTGCCTGTAAGCATTGCTTGTAAAATCCCAGGGACTCCCTCCCTGGGAAGGAGAGGCTCCCTCTCCTTCAGCTGTCACAGCGCAGGTGGAAACAGGCAATCCTGGCTTGGTCCTCAACCTACAGGGTCTTGTAACTGCCCGCCCCCCCCCCCATAGCCCAGTTTGTCCTTCGGCTTATGTTTATGACGACGATGTCACAGGCACTCATCAAAATCATTTTAAAGAGTGTCAGGGGAATGCTGAATTACAAGGGAGGTTCATGACAATTCCAACAACTGGCCAGAAAATGCTGTCTTCTCTCTCTGTTTTTAGGGGAAAAGAAAGTCTTCAGAGACCCAACAGGTAAACAAAAGTTATTCTTATTGGAAAGTCCTTCTTTGGTTCACTTTCTCTGTCCTAAGTGCCGAGAAGATCTCTTGTCTGTTTTCCTGCCTTCTGTGTCTGCTGTGACATCCTGGCCTCCTCCTCTGCTAAGCTTTCTCTCCCTTTCTCGCCACTCAATGGTTCCTGTGTCTTGGGTGTCTCCATCTACCATGGCCAGCATTCTTGTGTTTCTGCGTATTTACTTTTTTTGTTGTTATTTCTAGGATGGTTTCAGATTTGCAGAGAAATTGAGGCGATGGGACAGAGTCCCCAGATTCCCAACACCAAGGCTCTCCTCTCATGAACATCTGTATTAGGGGAGACATTTACTACAATTAATAAACCCATCTGACGCATTATTATCCAACACAGCCCACACTTCATCCAGATTTTCTTAGTTTTCACTCAGTGTCCATTTTTGGGTTCCAGAATCCCGTCCAGGACATCGCATGACATCATTATTCTTTTGGAGCCTCTAGGGGTGTCCTCTGTGGCCAAGAGTAGCCCCATGTCTTGCTGGCCCACCTGTTAAGCTCTGAGCGCTTCTCTGTCCGACCAGATGCTCCGGGCTTATACTGGTCCTTTCCTGCCCTGGGACCTGGAATCACCCATGTCTCCCAGGATCCCCAGTGGTCTCCTTCCTCTTAATTTGCCATGTTCCTGGAAAAGCTGGAAAGCACCATAAGCCCTCTTGTGTTTCCACCTTCCAAATGTCTGACCCGCTTTTGCGATATCCGAAGCCTTCCCTTTGCATTGTTCTGTCCAGGTAGGTTCTGCCGAGCTACCTGGAATCCAGAGATCCGGGGCTGCACGCTTTTTTAGGGTGCTCCTGGAGACGGGCTCTGGGGTGGATGACAGTGACAAACAGCTATTATGTGCGTCACACTTCCACATTGCATGCTGATGTTTGATGCTGACCCACAGGGTATCCCAGGGCACCCCAGCCAACTCCGGGGCCTTTCATGTCAACTAAAAGAAGAGAAGGTTGGGCACAGCAGCCTGGCCAGCCCTGGGTGTTTTCTGCAGAACCTAGTGAGCCCCACCTTGTTTTCATGGTTCCTTTCTCATGCGTTCAGCTTTTTTGCTCTCCCTTGCATGGCGGCCGAGTTGGTTAGCATCAGGGCCGATCTTACTCCAAGATAGGATATCAGTGATCTGGGAACTGAACTCCCCATCCCTCTCCTGAACGTGGTCTCTGAGCTGTCATCTCAGGAGACAGAGTCCACAGCAAGAAAAGACTGGGTAGTGTGGTAAGGAACATTCCTGTCTCTCCAAGGGCCAGTCCTCAAATGAACAAAAACCTTACCATCTTGCACCCCCTCTATGTCCAGCACCTCCGTAGGACTGGGAGTGCAAATTCTTTCTTTCCTGGACCATGTGAAAGTGAGTTGGGGACTAAATGCTTGCATGTGTGTTTCCTAAGAATAAAGACATTGTCTTTCATCACCTTGATGCTGATGCCAAACTCAGGCATTCGACACGGAAATCAGCACTAACTAGTCCCAGTCTGTGTTCAGACTGCATCCCATTCCAAGCCTCCTGTGTTGAGTGCCTTCCCCTGCCGAACCAGGATTAATCCATGACCAAGCATCACACTGAGATGTCAGTGCATTCAGCCTCTTCTGATCTGGAAGAGTTCCCCAGACTTTCTCCGGCATTCTTGATCTTAACAGTTCTGAAGAATATAGAACAGCCGCTGTTTTCCCTTGATAATCAGTGGGAAATCTGTGGGGAGATGCCTGTGATGGTGGAAATACTCTGTTCCTCATCAAACTCTCACTATCAACACTAGCGTTAGCTACTTCTGTATTAATGCTTTGATGTTCAGTTGTAAGGAAGGTCTGTCTCTTTCTTTCTCTCTCCCCAACCCCCCGCATGCATGGCTTTCTATGTTACTCAAAGAATTATAATCTGTTACTATACAATTTATTTCTGATACTCCAATCATTCTGGACTTGGCCAGTGAGAGCCCCTTGAATTCAAGTGATGTTTCTGTCCCTTTTGTTACGACATTCAATTAGGTCTTGTCTTTTGACCCAGATAGATAATCTCTGCCTTTTAAATGGGACGTATAGACCATTTATATTCAGTGTAATTATCGACATGGGGTATAAATCTACCATCTTGTTACATGTTTTGTGTGCGTGCACTTTCTTCCAGATTAGTTGGGCATTTGTATAATTTCATTTTACCTCTACTAGTGAATTCATAGTTTCAATACTTTATTTTATTTCACTTTTTCTAGTGGTTGCTCTTAGGTTCACAATATGCATTTCACACTTAGAATAATCTCCCCTCAAATACTACTCTACCACTTCATGTATGATTTAAGAACCTCTTAGTGACATATGTCCACATTGTCTCCCATCCTTTTGCTTCTGTGTCCAGCACCTTACCCCCATGTATATCATAAACCCAATAATAGATTACTATTGTTTTTTACTATAATGTCCAATTATCTTCCAAGGAGATTTTTAAAAGAAAAAAATAAATAAAATCTTTAAAAAAAGAAATGGGACGCCGAAGTGGCTCAGTCAGTTAAGCGGCGGCTTTCGGCTCAGGTCATGATCCTGGGGTCCTGGGATCGAGCCCCACATTGGGCTCCTTGCTCGGCAGGGAGCCTGCTTCTTTCTCTCCCTCTGCCTGCTACTTTGCCTGCTTGTGCTCTATCTCTCTGTCAAATAGATGAAATCTTAAAAAAATAATAAGAAAAAAATTTTATATTAATCCATATACTTGTTATTATTTGTAAATCATGGCGCTCTTCAATCTTGCCATGCTTGTGAATTTCATCCATTTTCACCTTCCTTTGGCTTGAAGAACTTCCTCCACCATTGCTTGTGGTACAGGTTTGCTGGTAAATAGTCTCTCAGTTTTTATTACTCTGAAAACGTCTTTACTTCACCTTCATTTTGGAAATATACTGTTGCTGGATGTAGGTGTAGGCTGGCAATTTCTTTTAATACTTTGAAGACATCGCCCTAGTGAAAGCTTATGTTTTGGTGATAAGTCTACAAACTCTTAACTTTGTTTCTCTTTGTGCAGATCATGTCCTTTTTTCTCTGGCTGCTTTTACATTTTTCCCTTTGCCACTCATCTTCAGCAGTTTGATGATGATGTGCCTTAGTGTTTTTCCTTCATGTTTTTTCTGCTTGGGGTTTATTAGCTTTGTAGATCTGCAGGCTTGTAGTTTATACTCATAATGGAAACTTCCTGGCCGTTATTTCTTCAAATGCTTTTTCTGTCCCCTTCCCCTCTATTCTCGGACTTCTATTACATGTACGTGGGACCACCTGATGTCGCCCCCCAAGTCATGGATGTCCTGTGTATTTTTCTCCATCTCTCCCCTCTGTGTTTTGAAGAGTTTCTATCGCTACACCTTCAACATCATTAATCTTTTCTTCCACGTTGTCTTATTGGTTGCTAATCCCACTCTGTGTGTTTTCCAACCACAGAAGTTCCACTGGGGTCTTGTTTATGTCTTTTGTTTTATTCCTCCTCTGTTCACGATTCCTTCCACTTTCTTGAGTATGGGTCTTGTTAATCGCTGTGGTAACATTCTAATCCTCCTACCTCGTCATTTCACCACTTCTGGATCTGTTTCTATTGACTGATTTTTATTTTCCTCTTAGGGATGCGTCATATTTTCCTGCTGCCCTGCTGGCCCAGTAACTTGGCATTTTTAGGTTGCTGGATGCTGGATTTTGTCATTTAATCCTTTAATTAGTGTTCAACTGTTCTAGCACGTAGTTAAGTTGCTCAGAATCACTATTATATTTTCGAGGTTTGCCCCTATCCTTGAATCCAGGTGACGCCCTTCAGATGACCCTGCTACGTGATGCCCCATGGATCAAAGGATCCCCCACCTCAGCTGGTGGGAATACGAGCTATTCCCTAGAGTCCTCAGAGGTGTTTTCTGGTGGGTTTTGTCCCAGATTGGTCTGGCGTCTGGGCAGATCAGCACTTGGCCAAAGACTCGCATGGAGTCTGCAGATGTCCTCCCCTCCACTGACTGAGCCCCTGGCATCGTGATGTTTACAAAGTTCTTTCTCTGTTCAATTAAATATTTGCTGGCTGCTGCTTTACAACTCTGGCCTGCTCTGCTGTGTTGTGCTCTCCGAGGCCTGCAGAATCTCACAACTCGTTCATAACCCTGTTCTTCACAATCTTACAAGGCAGCTGTGCTCACTTCTACTGACAGGTTGGTCTAGATGGAACATGGTCCTGAGTCCTTGCATGTTCTGCTGTCACTAGATTAGGCTTCCACAGTCCAGGGCCTTTAGCCGGACTCTGAGCAGCTGCGCCAGCAGGTGGGCTCACGTCCCCGTTCCTACCTGCCCCTCTGGTTTTGCACGCAAGAACAGCTCCCTGCTTTCTCCCAGGGCTGGAATCCAACACTGCCACGGAACGAGCTCAGTGGCCGTAGGTGAGTTTCATAAACGCTCTTAACCAACCCATGTCCTCACCAGCCAGTCGAAGGCACTGTGCTCACTCACCCCAGGGTCAATGTGAGTGTCGGATTATGAT
The DNA here is from genome assembly GCA_003697995.1 of Taxidea taxus jeffersonii. Lineage (NCBI taxonomy): Eukaryota > Metazoa > Chordata > Mammalia > Carnivora > Mustelidae > Taxidea > Taxidea taxus. Next base: position 37,028 of record ML109935.1, read on the forward strand.
CACGGAGCCCAGGCCCTCAGCACTCAGCAGACGTTAGCTAGTACTGTGCTATGTGACAACTATTTCACTATACGATTTGGGTGGATTTCATGTTCAAGGAGTCCAAAGTTAAAACTGAGGCTCAGAGCGGCTGGGTAAGTTTCTGAGGTCCCAGAGCTAACACACAGCAGAGGCAGGTCTCACCCACGCTTCCGTGACCCTGGAAGACACTCTTCCCACTGGGCCACAGTCAAACGAGCGTGGCTCCCTCTCTCCCACCTGCTTTCCCAATGTGGGTGTTCCCAGGACTGGCCCTCGGCCCCTCATTTTGCATGTTCTTTCTGGGCCATCACGTCTCACCCATTGTCCCAGCTACCCTTGCGTGTTAATTACCCCCACATCCAGATTCTTCTCCAGCCCCACACTTCTCCTTCCTGAGGCCTCCTAGACGGCTCTGCCAGCGGGTCCCACAGGCACCTCTCCCAGACTCCCCTCCCCTGTCGGGTGTACCTCCTTCGGCAGGAGCCACATAGGCTCAGATGCCTACGCGGGACGGAAGTCAGGGCAGGACGCCGAGCGCCGCCCTCAGGACACCCAGGAAGCTGGGGCTGCTTCCCAGGTGGGATGGCAGGACTAAGGGTGACGGATGAGAGAGAGGAGTCACACGTCATTCATTTGCTCATTCACTGAACAGAGAATGCAAATCACCAGTCCCTATCTTTGAGGCTAGGACCCCAACACGCCTAAGACGGGACTCCCCACCTCTGGGGGAGGAAGCACGGTAGAAACTCAGTGCCCTCAAATGTCAGAGCTGGTGTAGAAGGCAGCCAGGGTCCTCACCAAGAGGAAGAGTTACCGACTACGCCTCACGTACCAGGGGGCGGGGCAAGGGGCTGGAATGGTGGTTCCAAAAGGTATGCTCACGTCCGAGGGACGCCTGGAGGGCTCAGTCGGTTGAGCATCCTACTCTTGGTTTCAGGTCATGGCCTCAGGGACCTGGGATGGGGGCCCTCACTGGGCTCTGTGCTCAGCGGGGAGTCTGCTTGGATTCTCTCTCCCTCTCCCTCTACCCTCCCTCCCCCCGTTCTTGCATGCTCTCTCTCTCAGGTGAGAAAGGAAGATGTGGCCCCTAGATCCTGTTGTCCTGCCCCTTCCGGCTCTGGGGTACAGTGCGAATGATACATTTGTCAATTCCGTAAGTGCAGACCCAGCGGTCCCATTCTCTGCTGGACCCCAGAGCCACTGCCCACTGCTTGGGACTCCTCTGGCTCTCCATCCTCCTCTTTGAATTTACACCCTATTAGAAGCAAAAGCCTCACCAGTTTAAGTGATGGCTATGCAAAAACGTAACCTTTTTCTGTGCGCGGCTTGAAAAGAACAGATTCGCCCCTGCTCACTTCTGGAGGCTTCCCCCCTCCCATGTGCAACCTCTGTCCAGGTCTGTCCTTAAAAACAGTGCTTGGGCTGTTTCTCCTGCGGCGGAGGCCATCCCACGTTGCGGCTGAGAAGACAATAAATGGCAGACAGGGTGGGCAGAAACCATTGCTTGATCCCTCCCTTTTCCTTCCACGATGAATAATTGATGTCGATTTTGTACTCTGCATTGATCAGGAGAGGTGGAAAGCTGACTCTCCCTCCTGGCCCGGTGGTGCCTGAGCCGACCTTGGGTTCTGCCTGTGCTTGCCTCCCCCCACCCTCCTGCAGCCAGCCTCTGGATGCCACAGACACCAGGGCCCATGAAACTTTCTGGATCCTTTGGCTAGGAGGGACTTCTCTGCCTTCCAAGGTCCTGAGGGAGCACAGCCCTGCAGATGCCTCCATTGGGGGCTCTGGCCTCCAAAACAGCGAGAGAATAGACTTCTGATGGCTGAAGCCATCCGTTCATGGTCATTTCTGGTGGTCACAAGAAGCCAGCCCGTGGTCCCCGCAGGAGCACCCAGAGACATTCTTGGAGGCCTATGCCATTACCTGCGGTCTTCACAGCTTTGACCCTTATCAACGGAGTCCCAAATCACAGACACGGTTGGTACTGTGTGCTGGGGGGAGGGGAGAGGCCGCCCCTCCCCAGGAGGAGCTCTAGGGGCTCTTGCCTCTAAGAAGCCTTACCATAGGCTGTCGTGTCCCTGAGCCATGGATGGGGATGCCGAAGGCTGTTGTATACGCACTTTCCCCCATTTGTGGGCCACTGGGTGGTCCCTCTTCCCACCTTCAAGTGGAGGCTCACCACCTGGGCTCAGCTCATGGTGCTGACTCCACGTTATGAGCCAGCAGACTGCGTGCGGTGGGAGGCACAGCTACCCTGTGAATTTGCGGAGGGGCGCAAGCACGCGGGGGGTTCTCCTCTCACTCACGCACCTGCCAGAATCTGGCCCTGCTGCCTTCTGTGCATCAAGCCCCGGGGTATGGCAACCTTGGGGAGCTGCCGGGGAGAGGCAGCACCAGCTTGCCTTTGCAAAACTCAGAGCCTGAAGGGACAGAAAGGAATAACATGAAATGCCTCACGACCAGCCTCCTCTTTAAACATCACTGCACCAATGAAGGGTTTTTGACTCAATGACACTCTGGGCCCTCTTGCGTCTTGCAAACTTCTGGAAGAATCTAACCTCAGGAGAAGATGTGGGGGCACCCTGCTGGGTTCCAGCTGTCCTGGGACATGGAACCCCTACACACACACACACACACACACACACACACACACGCCACGTGTGCAGGCGCCCACATGAGTGTGGGCTCCGGGAACACACACCTGCCCTTCTGCTGAGCTCAGCATTTTGGAAATGGGGAAAGGGAAGGATTGTGGCCAGACTGCGAGGAGAATCGACCTCCACAGCAGCCGGGAGAAAAACGCTGAAATGTAGGCAGAGCCTGAGAGTTTTCAAAGGTCACTGAAGTTTCAATGGGGCCGATCTGCCTTTTAAGGACCCCTCATTTTTACATACAACGGGTTTTAAGACATACCAGGGTGGTTGTTCATTCTGACATTTTGTGGTGAGGGAAATTGGTTGTACCTGAACTTAAGTGAAATAATCTGTTTTTTAAGAAAACAGAAGTACTTTCTACTTTTTTTTATTTTTCTTTTAACTCCATGGGTGTATTTAACTTCATTATTTTAAATACAAGTGGAAAACACAGGGGTTCAAATACAGATGACTTTAAAATTATACAAATGCCAAAATGACATGACACAGATTTCATTTCACGGGGTGCTTGCGACCGCGCTATGAAAGTGTGCAGCGACAGCGGGAGTTTCCCTGCTTTGAGCTAAAGGTGAGCACTGATTCACATCTTCCCCTCATGAAAGGTTCATCTGCATCCAAAACACCCCTGGCAGCGGCCCATCCCTCCCACAAAAATGCCAACTGCTACTGATTCATTATAAACTGTGGTCCCACTGTGCGCAAAGCCTTGGTTAGCGTGCCGAGGAAAGGGTTCCCACCTCCTCGTGGCTTACGAGTTAGTGGTGGAGACAGAGCACAAACCACCTGCTATGTGATTGGTCCGGAAGTGATGAGTGTTATGGGGAAAAACAAAGCAGAAAGAGCACATAGATGGTGTCCAATGGGGGTGCGATTGGGGGTGTTGTTATCATGCTTGGGGATATCAGGTTGTCCCACCTTCAACATCACCATCACCATCATCTCCACCATCACCACCATCATGAACATCCCAGCAGACATCAAGTCCTTCCTGCATGCATGAAACGGTGCTAAGACTTTGGGTGTCACTGAATCCTTGCCACCACCTTACGGGCCGGATATTTGGTCACATGCCCTTGTTTGGAGGAGGAGCCTGAGCCTCAGAGAGATGAAGTCACTTGCCCAAGGTCATCCAGCTGATGAGGAAAAGAGCTGGGCACGGAATTTCAATCTGAGGCCAAAGCCAGGCTCCGAAATACCACTCTGGCCTGTCGGGTTCCCTGAACAGCCCCGGAGAAACCTTTATTTTAGCTATCTTTTTCCCTCCAACTGAGACCGTCTGATGCTTTTCCATCATCTTGGGAGCTCAGCATCGCAGGCCCGAGTCCTTGCAGCTGCCTGTCCCCTGCTTGCTGACCTCTGAGTGCCTGTGTGAGGGTTGCTGGTAGCCCCTTGTGCTCTCTGCAGGAGAAACAGACAGGTCCCCCCATATGTGAACCAAGAGGACCTGCTCGGATTACGTCCTCCTCTCCAGCAGAAGCAGCTCTGGCCATGGGCACACCCGCCCCTGATGCTGCGGTCAGCCCAGCCTGGGTTCCTGTGGACCACCCGGGACAGATGCAGCTCAGACAAGGTGCTGGCTGGCAGTGGCGGCGCCTAGGAGCTAGGGGTCCTGGCTCAGAACTGAGCCTGAATTTCCTCCCCCGTGAACTGTAGAGGGCCATGAGCCCTGACCAGCTTCGTTGCAAAAATTAGAGCCGAGCATGCCTTTGGCACAACATCAAACCTGTCAGGTGAGAGAAGTCTTGGCTCTTGTGGATGTTTCATTGGGTTTCACCGAGGAACCCCTTGAAGAGGAGCTATTCTCTGAGGGGTGGGCCGTGCCCGCAACGTCACGGTCCTCTGCCCAGCTTCCATTCCTGACTTCTGTTTTGGCACTCTGGTTTTCCTTGAGGAGTGACCGGCATCCTCTGTCGGTCCATGTGGTTCAGAAACAGACTGCCTCTGGTCAGTCACAGTGACTAGGCCATAGCGACTCACCTACGGATGGCCACAGACCCACATTAGGACAATCAGAGCTGAACCTGGAACTCTTGCTAAGAGACCCCTGGGGATAAGTGCTTTGTGCCCCACTGGGGCACAAAGGGTAGAGACTAGAAGGTATACCTGTCATGTGGCCACCAAGGGAGAGTTTGCCTGAGGATGGGCCCAGCCCAAAGAACAGTGGAGCCACGAGATTGAGAATGATGAAACTCTGGAGACATTGGGTCCCTGGATCCAGCTATGCTTGAAGCTGGATTAGGTTTTCTGTCACTTATAACCCAAATGTTCTTGAATGGGTTACACTGAAACACCTGCATTCTCTTGCTCAGGGTCTGCCTGGTGAACTTCCCCAAATTTAAAGCACAAGTTTTAACCACGGGCCAGTTTTCTTCCTTGCCCTTCCTCTCAGGGCCCGCAGATGGCTTGGGAGAGACACACACTCCTATGCAGATTCTGGGAAGGAAAGTTCTCCATGAGTTCATTAACAGAGCCTTTATTATTTTAAGCCATTTAGCGATGGTTTAAATATTTGGCATTTCTTAAAATAAACAGATCTTCCCAGACAGGTCGTCTTGCAGTCTGGGCGCGAGTCTGTGACTCCAAAACCGGAACAGAACAAAAGCCAACCTCTCTAAGCCTGGACGCCGGCAGTGACTAGGCCATCTCAGCACTGGTCCAATCCCACCCCTGCAGGAAAACAAAGTGTCCACTGCGTGCCCAGTCCCCGAAGTTCAGGAAAGGCTGCACTGCACCCCTGCCTTCTGGGCGCCCCTCACTTATCACAGCATCCAAGAAGACGGGCAATGAAGATGTTGAGGCCACTTGGTTTAATCCAGACTCCCCCAAGCTGGTCAGTTCCAGAGGCCAGAGGCCAGAGGCTGGGGCTGCCTTTCTCCTGGGAGCGGGAAAACGGCGCCAAAAGACACAGGACTGTGGAGCCTTGGAACCCCTTGCCCCCAATTCCCATTGAGTTTCCTGGGCCTGCTGTAATGAGTCACCAGAAACTTCATGGCTGAAAACAGCACACATTCAATGTCGTACAGCTCTGGAAGTCAGAAGTCTGAAATGGGTCTCGCCAGACCACATGAAGGCATGGGCAGGGCCGTGTTCTTTGTGCAGGCTCGAGGGGACACTGTCCCTGGCCTTTTCCAGCTTCTAGAGGCCACCTGCCACTCTCTGCTCGGGGTCCTTCTCCACGGTCGCCGTGACTTCTCTCTCCTGCCTCCTCTGGCTCCGACCCTCCTGCCTCCTTCATTCCACCGTTAAGGACCCCGTGAGGTCCCCTGCATCACCCAGAATGAGCTCCCCTCTCGGGGTCAGCTGTGGATCAACCTTCATTCTATCTGCAACCTTGATTTCTCCTTGACACGTAGATGTAAGATCTCAGCTTCTAGGGATTGGGACGTGGGCCTCTCTGGGAGGCTGTTCTCCTGCCTGCTGCGCCCTCTAAGTGTGGACGGGTCCCAGCGTGGGGGAAAGAATAGAGGAGAGGACCCTGCCATTGACGCGCTCACGCAATCGTGCATTCGCTGAGTGCTTATCGAGCACCTACTGTGTGCCAACCTCTGTTATGTATGCTGGGGATACGAGAGCCGCCTCCTCAGAGGCCAGGCCGAGTCCCTACCCTCATGGGTTTGGTTTGGTTTTGTTTTTAAACTGGAGAACAGTCTTTTAGTTAAAACGGAGAGGCTAAGAGAGAAGATGAGCCCACCTGGATGGGTCCCAGAGGGCAAGCTGAGGCCTCGCCCCTGCCCCCTCCCACCAGGCCATCCACCTGCCAGTCTCGGAAACCCTTGTTTATCTCTGGCCGCTCTGCCACGAAACGAAATGTCAACGGGACAGGAGGTGGGGAGAGGAGGAGGCGGAGGTTTGTCGGGGAAGAAGCAGCGTTCTCTCCGTTCTCTCCGTCCAGCTTGTTAAGAACACAGAGGAACACACCTGCTCTCGGTTCTGTCTCCCTGGTTTTGTTTTCGTGTTTTTGACATTCCCGTCTTTGGGGCAACACGCTCTCATGTGATGGTGGCTCGTGTTTAAAATACTCCGAGTGCTCTCCGGGACCCAGTTCACACGTTCCCGCCTCTCCATGTCAACGCGCTGGGACGCGGCGGGTTCCACTGCCCGGCCGGGGCGGGACGGCCCGCGGGGCGCGATTTTACGGACGCCCACCCCGCGTCCCCGGAGCCCTCCTGGGCAAGAGCCCGGCTCCTGAGGCCTCGCCCGGCCACTGGCCCACACTTAATAAATCTCACCACTGGGATTTCTCCGCCGATTGACATGGGAAAACCGAGGGAGCGGGCCGAGGAAGTGGACACATTAAAAATAACAAGGCTGCTTTAAATGGACCGAGGTTCCGGGGGAGAATGTGAACCGAGCGGCTGGTTTATTTTAAAATATACTTTGTTTTCCATTCTGTCTCAGTTAAATCTCTTCTGATAGAGCTAAAAAAAAAACCCACAAAAAACAACAAAAAAAAACCACTTCTTTTTCTAAAAACTGAAATCTGTGCGCTTGAAAAAGAAATGGGGGGCGGGGGAGGTGAAAACATAGGTTGAAGCAGCACCTGGCGAGGCCCGCGGGGCCTCGGGCACGGCCGGGCCAGACGAGAAACGTGGATACCTGAAAGTCCCGTTGAAGAGCAGAGCCCGGCCCCGAGTGGGACAACAGGGTTTGGCACCTGGAAAATTCCATCATCTTTCTTGATCTTTCCGCAGATTGGTGTTTGTTTGTTTTTCTTTTCTGCGTAATTCTATGGTGACGCAGTGAGGCTAAGCACAGGCTTGAGGATTGGGAAGATCGGGGCTCAAATCCTGTTCCCCCGTAGCAACCGGGGGAGCTCGGGCGAGTCGTCTTATTTCTCTGGAAAACAAACTGCACCCCCTCCGCGTAGGCACCCCCCGGCGCTGACACGCGACTCGTCTGTAAAGGGTGCACGACGCCCGGCCCCAGAGAAGGCTTCCCGAGAAGAAGAGCTGGCGGCCCTCGCAAACATCATGCCCCACGCGTGCTCACGAGCCGGCGTGTTTTCCTAGGAGAGACGGCTCTTGCCTTCCTTCTCTGTGTGCAGAATCATTTGTTTGGGGGCCAGTTCTGATCGAGGCTAATGACCCTTGCCGCGAGGGCGACCAGCGCCAGCACAGTGACCCTGAGCTAGGCACCAAGCTCAAGGCTGCAGCAGAGACGAAGTTAACGTGACCGAAGAGGAGCCTTTCTCGGGAGGACGTTGACGCCTGAAGGGCGCCTCTCCTTGCCCGTGGCTCAGGGGAGACCCAGCGAGGCTCAGGGGGCTTGGGGTGATCCAGGGGCACTTAGAAATTGGCTTTGCTGAGTGGGGACCGTCCCCCACTGATAGTGAACATGGGAGGGGAGGGGGCAAGGGGGTCAGGTTGCCAGGGACGGGAAGTGGGGCTTTGGGAGGGGGCCTGCCCGGAGTGACCGGATCCTCTGTGTGTCACCATCATTGCTGATGCTCGGGGTGGGGGTGGGGTCCGAGCGGGATGTTTTCGTTATGACCGGGTCTGCAGCACCCACAGAAGCACCCTCTGAGAGCCAGCATGCACCCGGCGGGAGGTGACAAGTTCAGCCGGGCGATGCCCCAACCCATCCCGCTCACCCCAGTCCCGAGGGGTCCCGGAGGCCCAGGGTGGGGTGGGGAGAGGGAGACAAACACAGCGGGAGGGGAGGGGAGGCGGCTGCCCCCTCCCCGGCCCGAGGCCGGCCGGCTGGTGGAAGGAAAACGTGCTTTTGAGCAAAGTCGTACAAGGGACTGGACATTCGAGTTATCCTCCTGAGACCAGTTTTTGTGACTAAACGTGGCTGGGAAAGCTTTTATTATGACAGTGACCAGGGAGTCATGGGACCTGCTCTAGAGTTACCCCGGGGCTGGGAGGCCCGGCTCCAGAGAGTGCAAACAGCAGATCAGAGCGAATCGTGCGCCTACGCTGTTCGCCCCGGCGCACACACCCCTCCCCGCACGGCGGGGGCCCGGCTACCGCTGCGCTGTCGCTGAACCCCACGATGGGAAGGGGTGCCCCCCTCGGGCTCAAGTGGGCAGGTGTGAGCGGGTGTGAGCGGGTGTGAGCAGGTGTGAGCGGGGCTCCAGCATGTCCAGAGCAGGTTAGAAGGAGCAGTGAGGCGGGCTGGGGTCGGGGAGAAGGCATGAGCCCTTTCCCACTGGAGTGCTGGGTTCTGCTCCTTGAACTTACCGGTGTCCCTGCTCTACTTTCCCCCAGGACACACCTCACGTTTTATGCCTGTGGGTGGGCGGGTGGCGGGGGAGCCTGCTTTTTGTCCTCTGCGTCTCAAAGCGCATGAGAACGGGCACACTGTTTCAATCCTTGCCTTGAGGTCTGCCACACAAGCTCACGTAGGTCTGTCTCCAAACACGCTCTCAGTGTTTGTCAAATGAGTGGATAAATGCATGAGTGGCAATGGCACGCCTCTTCCAGGAAGCCCTCCCAGCTCCCAGGTGAGGACAGGTCTCCCTGCCACACACTCACACACTCGCACACTCGCACGCTGCCACGCAACAGCACCGGACGGCTCCATGGGCAGAACCTCGCATCTTCGCTCTGGACAGACCTGCACGTGCTGCAGCCAGGCCGGGTGCCACGGCGTGAGTCCTGGAGCCGGCGTGTCCCGAGGGGACTGAGGGATCAGGGTGCTCAGCCAGGTGCGGACGCACACGCTTTTATATGGAAAAGCCTTCACCGCAGTGGGAAACGGACTCAGGGCTCTCAAAGAATCTCCTTTGCCCCCCCAGGAGTTTGTTTTTATGACTCGCCGTGTAGGTGCCGGGCTGTGCTGCTGGGGTGGGGAGACGAGCAGTGGAGAGAGCGTGGTCGGGCACTTGGCCCTCGTCCGGCCCTGGCCAGGGCTCCCCTGCCTGCATCAGGACCCAAGGCGCACTCGCTGCGGAGGGCTGGACGGGCTTGGAGGATGGTCCAGGACCAGGCAGTGAACCCAGCGGACGAAACCCTAGCCTGCAGTGGCTTGCCTCGCGGTGGGGGAGAAAGGCGGGACGTGAGGTGTACAGTGCGAGGCAGTGAGGAAGCAGGGCAGGGTGCTTCGGGGTGGGGTGGCCCGGGGATGGGCAGCCAGGGCCACTGCTAAGAGAATGTGCCCAAAGCCAGAAGCCAGAAGCCGGCTCCTCCCCTTTCTCCTTTGCCCCTGCGGTCCGGGGCGCAGCCAGCCTGTTTTAGGCCTTGACACCCCCCCAATTCTTCCACAGGGCTGGCAGCCCAGGTAGAAAATCACCCAGAAAGACAAACAAGGCTGCCGTCCGCAGGCACCCTGCTCCCCCCGGAGCTCTAGGCGCAGAGGTAGCAGGCCAGGCCCGAGAGCGTCCTAGTTTTCTCTCTCGAGCCATTTTCCACCCTCGGCATCCTGGGTCTGCCTCCACTCTTCGTAAGAAATCAAGACACAGAAGTAGGGCAGAGGGACGGGGGCTCAGACCACCTCCTCCTCACTCTGTCTCCAAATCGGGGGGCAAAGGCACAGAGAGACAACTGCGATTTCCTATAACTCACTGCTCCCCAGAGCCCTCTCCTCCGCATCGTCTTATTTTTGTGAACATGCAAATCGGAGGCGCCATGAAATAGAGGCATTTCTTCTGCACCGTTCTCATGAGAGCAGACAGCTCCAAGGTGACATTCTGTCACCCTCCGCCACTAGAAGGCCCCTCCCGCCTCCTGTCACTAGAAGGGACAAGGGACGACCTGTCCCTGGAGGGGTCCTCTCGGCCGTGCGGCTGTGAACATGTCTCCTGAGCTTGGTGGGGTCGTCTGGCCCCTGCCTTGCTCCCTCTCCCGGGCCTTCTGCGTCCCAGAGCCCAAGGGCATCACAAACGGCCAGTGCTCTCATCTTCCCGTGGCAAGCTGGCGGCAGAGGCAGTGAGCTCTGACGGAGGTCAGCAGAACCGGGAGACGGGACTTGAGCAAAGACATTAATCGGCGTCCGGGTGGCGCGCTGAGCCGTGTGGGGACCCGCGGTCAGGCGCTGCAAGGAGCCGGAGCCACGGCAGGCTGCGCACACGGGGCAGCGAGTGAGGTCCCGTCCACCCTCAGAAGCGCAAGAACACAGTCCTCTCCCCCGGCGGCCATAGGGGAGCACACCCGGAGATGCTTCTGAACTTGGAGGGGCCACAGCCTGGCGCCCCTCTGGATGACCGCGCCCCTCAGGGCAGGGGGCACAGGCGTCCCCTGGATTCTCCAAACATGCCCTGCCCGTGGGAAGTCCTCAGTAAATCAGTGTCTAGCAATTGGGCCAAACAGGACAGGAAAAAATTTCCAAGAAACAGACTCACTGGCTTTGAACCTGCGTTTTTCTCCTTGGCATGAAGATTTTAAGAAAACGGTCCCAACAACAACAAAAACCCCACCAGCAGCTCCAGGAACGGACAGCAAAAGCGCACGGGGGACGGAGAATGGCTCACACTTCCTCCAGGGCAGCCGGCCCGCTCGTGGAGTTAGGCACACGGAGCCAGGGGCACGAGGCTTGCCAACTGCCATCGGCCCACATGTCTGGGTCCCCTGGGCCACCACCCCCTCTCCTCTGGACTCCCAGGTCAGCCCCAACTCTGGCCTCCCCATCCTGGCCCCGTCTCCTCACAGTTGCCAAAATGATCTTTAAGAAGACAACGAGGTGGTGTGGACACAGAGCATCTGGAACGTTCTTACGGCGCTGATGTGGAGATTTTGGGGAAAGTGGCAAGGCACAACGCGCCAGCGCTCCACCTGGGTCTGGGACCCGACGGGTCTCCTCCCGGGCTTGCACCTGCCGGAGACGACGGCCGCGCTCACCAAAGGAGCCGTAGGGGTGTGGCCAGACCGCGCTGCTCCCAACGGCCCCAGCGGTGCACCCCTGGCGGCAGGACGGGCACGCCACGCTGGGCGGCACAAAGGCACCACACAGGAATGACTCGAACTGAAAGGCGCGGAGCCACGCAGGCGCACAGACCCGGCATGGAAGCAGCCAGACGCCAGAGGGTGTGCCGCACGGTTCCACGGGCATCCGGTTTTAAAAAACGGGCAAACCTCTCCGTGGCACTGGAGGGCACGGTTTGGGGGCAGCAGGGGCTGGGAGGGGTCACGAAGAGGTGTCCCATGCCTGTCCTTTGTCCAAGTGCCAGTGACGGGGGCCTGTTCACTTTCTGAAACTCGGCCACGCTGTCTGGCTGTGGACGGAATCGGGTCCCCACGGATTCATTCACGCCGAAGCACGGACACCCAGGGCGACTGCACTGGAGGTAAGAGTCTTCCAGGAAGAAATTAAGTCTAAACGAGGCGAAAAGCATTGGGTCCTCATCCGAAGGACAGCCGTCCTTGTAAGAAGAGGGAGAGGGAGCTCGCCCGCCACACACGCATGCAGGAAGGCCATGGGGGCGCCGGGCGGGAAGGTGGTTGTCCGCAGGAGAGGCCTCGCCAGATCCCGATCCCTGTGGATCTGGAGCTCAGAGTCCAGCCTTTGGGTTTGGAGACGCTAGTGCGTGTTGTTAAGCTGCCCGCGTTGGTGGTGGCCCAAGCTGAGCCCTGGGTGTGCACCCGGACGTGTGCGCTTCTCCCCACGTGTGGCGTGTTTGACGCACACCCGATTCAAGAAGGCAAAACTGGTAAGCGTCCTCCTCTGTTTGCGATCCTTCTCTGGCTTCCCATCTGCTCCCAAGGTCACATTCACAGTATGGTCTTGAAGGCCCAGCATCTGGTGCGCCCGCTGGCCTCTCCAGCTTTGAACTACATGGCCACAGCTACTCTGACAGCTGTTCGAGCACGCAGAGGCCTTCCCGCGCCTCAGTGCCTTTGCACTTACTGGTCCGTCTGCCTGAAACACTTTCTCACATTTTTGCCTGGAGAAGCCCTTCAGGGTCTGGCTTAATCATGTTTCTTTCCATGCAGAAATCTTCCTGGTCCCAAGCTGGTAACTCTCAAAGCACCTGACTTTTCCTTCACTGCACCCATCCAAGTTGGAAATAAATGGAATGTTGCTGCCTACCGTCTGTCTTCCCCACTAGACCGTGAACTCTCTGAGGGCAAGTACTCGTCTTGTTCTCCAAGGGGACCAGAGTGCCTACTGTGGATGAAAGGATGGGTTGATGGATGAGTGGACGGATGTGTGGGTGGGCAGTAGGTGGGT
>ML109935.1:49912-63761 GCA_003697995.1 Taxidea taxus jeffersonii
AGATGGATGGATGGATGATGGATGGATGGATGATGGATGGATGATGGATGGGTGGATGAGTGGGTAGGTGGATGGATGGGTGAGTGGATGGCGGGGTAGAGAGATGGGTGGGTGGATGGATGGATAGATGGATAGATAGATGGGTGGATGGATGGATTGGTGGGTGGTTGGTTGGATGGATGTGCGGGTGGGCAGGTGGGTGGATGGCCGAACGGATTGATGAATGAATAGATGCATTTATGAACTAATGGATAGATGGGTGGGCATCAATCCCCAGTAAAAACATCTCCCACAGCAACAATTCTGCTTGCAACTGTGTTATTGTAGCAATCTACCAAAGCTCTGAGGTGTGTGAACACTGCAGCAATGAGTCAGTGCTCTGTGGTCTGCTGATTTTTAGGAAATGATCTAAGAATACATCTCCGAGGCTTTCATCGATGAGGCAAATGGTGGACTTCTTTAAATATTTATGCTTTTAAAGTGCTAAAATTTGGAAACACCTAAAAAATACTGCTAACTGATGTATTGCCTTAGAAGGCCTTCCAGCTACATGGAAAGGGGAAAAAAGGATTTTTTTGAAAGCAGATGGAGGACATGTCCCCAGCACCAGAGAGGGGATGAGGGGAGACTCTGGTCTTTGGGCCCTGGGTGTGTGTGCAGCCCACACACGGCAGGTGCCCCTCTGTAAGCTGCAAGGTCAGACGGGCAGAAGTGGGGCTGGGTCCCAAACCCAGCACCTAGCTTACCGGGCTCTCAATGTCCCGACCCCGTGGGACTCCCGAAGGTCATGTCCCACCCAGCCATCGTCCCTCACCTGCCCCACTCCAGCCAGAGTCCCTAATCTTCCAGCATTTCCGTCTGGTCTCCCTGCCTCCAGGGCTCTGTGCATGTTGTTCCCGCTGCTTGGAATGCCCTTCCTGTACGTTTCTGCCCAACTAACTTCTACCAGAGCTCCTACTGTGTGCAGACACACATCAAGGCACCAGGAGGGTGGCAGAGAGCTGGACAAACTGCCTCTGTCCCCGGGGATCTGTCACGCTATGTGGGGGGAACGACACTCCTTACAAGTACAGATGATGGTCAGACAGAACCGGGACGCGGAGATCGGAGCAGGGGCCTCATCTGGGGGCCGTGCAGGGCGGAGTGAGCTCTGCAGCCTTCTCGAAACTACGCACCTCAAGGAGCAGTGCTGGGCAGGTGGGTGTGGGGATGCTGGGTTCGTGGGCGAGCAGCTGGGGTGCCCAGGTGGCTCGGGTGACATGACAGCTCCCTGCTATGGCTGAGCTGTGTCCCCCAAATGCCTATGGTGGAGTCCGCACTGCAGCACCGTAGAAGGTGGATGTTTAGAGGTGAGGTCTTTGCAGACATAAACTAGGTAAAACAGGGTCACCGGGGTGGCCCTGATTCCATGGGACTGGGATCCTTATGAGAAGAGGGGATCAGGACAAGGACACACATGGAGGGACAACCCCGTGAGGATGCAGAGGGAGCACGGCCGTCCACACACGAGGAGAGAGGCCTAAGGGGGACCCTGCCCTGCGTGCAAGAGCTGTGGCCATCCTTCCGGGATCTTCCAGATGGCCAGCGAGCCAGCAGGACTGTCCTCTGGGCTGGGGTTTATGGGGTTTGAGTGCGTGCACCAGCTTCCTGAGCAAGCCCCTGACAAGGTCCTCTCTCCGGCCCCATCTCACACCGAGGAGGCTGATGATTGTCTGTCCTCCCCTGTCCCACCTAGGATGCTGCCACTTCCCTACGTGTCCCCCTGTGCCTCCTGGAGCTCTGCTGGTAGGTGCAGGGAATTTCTTGTGATACTTCTGGCAGAGATGTTACCCTGTCCTGAGAAAGGGCTGCTGGGCCTCATTACCACGTCCCGGGCTGCTCAGAGTTGGCTCGGACGAGGTCCCTGCCCCAAGGGCTGCAGCACACCCCGACCCCCTGATGGGTGGGCTCCCGCTTGTCACGGCTCCCACTTAGTGAAGCAGGAAAACTGCCCCACAGTGCCATCTGTCCTTTGGTCTCCAGTTGGCATGAATTCTGCTGGATGTTAAGAGAAGTAACTAATAAAACCTGCAAAGTCATGTCATTTCCAGACATGTGGGGACACGCGTGGGGCACACCCGTGGCTTCCAGCCCCAAGGGGCTTGTCTGGGTGCCTGCGCCCACAACTAATCTCCCTTGGATCATGACTTCCTCTCACTGTGGATACTGGCTGGGCCACACTCATCCTTCAGTTCCTCGATGTCCCCCCACTGAGAAGTGTGGGACATGGACGCCACGTGCTGCATCCCCGTGGGCTTCCTAGAGGCAGCGTCTGCTCCCAAAGGGGCTGGGGGAGGTTGGCTGGGACAGGTTCCACCACAAACAGTGACCCAGACAGCGCTTAGGGCAGCATTTGGGACTGGCCCTGTCTCCCTTCATAAGGTTTCTACGGCCATCACCAGCCACCAAATCTAAAGGACACTTGCTTCACTCAAGGTTGGAGAGCAAGTGGGGACAGCTTAAGGCACATATTGCCAAGCACAAGGACAAATGCCACACCTTTTAGAAGGAGCTAACCGCTCACAGTGTGGTAATGGCATCAAGACAGACACGTGGGCCACAGAGACAGAACAAAGAGCCCAGAAATGACCCTCACATAGGTGGTCGGACGAACTTCAACAGCAGAGCTGAGACCCATCAGGGGGGAAAGGACAGTGTTTCTAACAAACGAGTCAGGAAAACTGGACATCTGGACACAAGGAGTAAATGCAGACTCTTACTCTAGCACCATATCCAAAAATGAATTCAAAATGATCAGAGACTTGAACCTAAGACTTGAAACTATAAATGACCTGGAAGAAAACACAGGGCAAAGCTTCATGACACAGACTTCGCAATGGTTTCCAGGATGGGACACCAAAAACCCAGGCCACAAGAGCAACAATCAACACATGGAGGTACACCAGAATTTAAAGACTCTCACATAGCGAAGGAAACCACCGACAGAGTGAAAGGCAAGCGACACAATGTGGGGGGTTGGGCAGGGAACTGTGCGCAACCCAAGTATCTGGCAAAGGATTAGTATCTAGGTTATATAAAGAACTCCTACAAGTCAACAACAAAAACTCAAAAAGTCTGATTAATAAAACAAGCAAAGGACCTGATGAGACATTTCTCCAAACAAGCTACGGAGGCCAGCGTGCATATGCATCACATGGACGCACACTCAGATACGACCCCATGCCCGTTAGGACAGATATCACCAAGATGCCAGAAAATATCAAGCATCAGTGAGGATGGAGCCTGGAACCCTTGTGCATGGCTGGTGGGGACCAAGAATGGTGTGGCCACTGGAGAGCGCAGTGCGGCTAATCCTCAAAAAATGAAACATAGATTTACCCTATGACCCAGCAATCCCACTTATGGATACAATCCCAAAAGAACTGAAAGCAGGATCCCAAAGACATATTTGCACACCCATGCTCACTGCGGCCTTATTCCCAGTAGCCAAGCAGTGAAGGCAGTCCCAGTGTCCACTGGCGGATGAGGTCTATCCACACGACGGAATGTTATTCAGCCTCAAAAACGAAGGACGTTCTGACACCTGCTCCCACGTGGGTGAGCCCCAAGGGCGTGATGCTCACTGAAATGAACCAGACACAAAAGACTCATATGGCAGGATTCCACTTATAGGTGGTACCTAAAGTCGCCACACCGTTAGGAACAAAAAACAGAATGGTGGTTCCAAGGGTGGTTCCAAGGTGGTTCCGCGGGGTGGGGGGAGGGTGGTAGTTCTGTTCAGCGGGTGCAGAGTTTCCATTCTGCCAGAGGAAAAGTTCTAGAAACGTGGCGCGTGATAATATGTCCACGGTCGCGGCTACCACACACATGGCGATGGTCTAGATGGCAGATTCCACACGATGTGGTTTTTTCCACAATTAAGAGAGCTGAAGGCCCTTCCTAGGGTGGGAACAAGTCGGCAGCGGTAAACAAAACGACGTGGTCTGGAACACAGTTACATTGAAAGAGAGAGAGAGCGAGCTCATAAAATGTGATCACTGTGGATAATTATTCTGGCTAGGACTGACTGTGTGTGAGTACCCCAGACGCTGTGCACACGGCTCGTTGCTTGTCGCTGAGCCCTACTAATGAGGGTGCTGCTACATCCCCATTTACCGAGGAGCGAAGGTCCCACAGCTGGGAAGGGGTGGGGTCAGGGATCACGTCCACGCGGCAGGACCAGGCAGGGAGCAACAGGACTGTCTTTTGTGTGACTGCCCTGGCTTCTTTTCATCCTGGCCAATCATCTTTTAGTGCTGCTGGGATAGGCTGAACCCTGTGGTCCCAAGGGAGGCTGACTTGTACCAGCACATCTGTGAGCTGCCCCTGACTTGTGGAATTGGAATCAGTGACAGAAAAATTCTCGCTCTGGGTATATTATAATTCTTGCCACCAGGTCCCAAGCATCTCTTTCGTATCTGGAACCTCACCTTGCGTTCATTACCTTGTTTGCCCCTCTCAGCATCCCTGAAAGTAGATGCTCATTCTACAAAGAAACTGCAGTTCAGAGAAGTTAAGCAACTTGGCAAAGGTCACACAGCTTGTACTAATACATCAGAGCGTGACGCTTTTCTGTACCAGTTTCAGAGTCAGGGAGGAGAGGCCATTTGCTTAAAATGTTAATGAAAAAAATGCTCGTTGGCACAGTGTCCGGGGTTATTCTAAGAACGTCTGTGAGAAATTCCTATGGCTTGAAATCTCCACTTCTCTATGGAGTCGGCCAAACATGGCCTCATTGTTGATCTTCAGATGCATATTTTTAGTGTGAGGTGGGCTGTGTTTATTTTTTTGAGGAATAGCAAACATAAGGTTTCTATAAATAAAGCCATGGCTTCCCCCTCCCCTTCTCATTTTGTGCACGATTCACAAGTGCGTTGACCCATCAAATGAGGCTACCAGCTCCGGACTTCACAATGGAAAGTTCCCGTGAGTGAGAGGAGGGCCGGTCCACGTCTTTAAAGAGCCTCTCCGTCTGCCGCACCTGCAGCCGACTTTATACGCCTCTGTGCCGTCCCGGAGAGCATTTTCCTAGTTTTTAATGACACTCACGTGAAGGGGCTACCAATGAAGGATTGCTTCTCTTTTAATTGTCAGCAAGCCATTTTCTGAATTGGAAATGGTTGTAGACCGAGGGGCAACGCCACTTCCATTTTCCTGTCTGTAAAGCGGTTTATACCCAGGCGGGGGCAGAAAGCACCAGCAGATCCCCACATTTGCCCTGCCCTGAGTTCCTGGCCTCTGGCCCAGAACGCCTTCCCCTCCCATGGTGGGCACCTAAGGCCCCTTGAAACCTCAGCCATGGAAGAGCCCATGAAAACTCCCAACACACGTTAGTGGGGACATCTGCAGTAACTCTGGGCAGGTGCTGCCACCAATTAGAAAATCGAAGATGACATTTATGGG
Organism: Taxidea taxus jeffersonii; assembly: GCA_003697995.1. Taxonomy (NCBI): domain Eukaryota; kingdom Metazoa; phylum Chordata; class Mammalia; order Carnivora; family Mustelidae; genus Taxidea; species Taxidea taxus. Next base: position 55,355 of record ML109935.1, read on the forward strand.
AGGAGAATCCTCTTGAGATGAATTATGCTCAGCATTTTTGGTTCTTACACGGAGACAAGCTATGGTCCTTATCCATGCCTTCTTGTCCCTGAGCCATCTCACCTCTCCCTGCAGCTAACTTCCTACTCATGCCCACAGCCTAGCATACAGCATGTTCCTGAATGCACAGAGCCCAGCTGCTGACCTTGCTCCCTATCTCTCCCATGGTCACCTGTGCTCAGGACACATTACTGGAATTAGAGTGACTGAATCAAGTGTAAATGTCTGTCCCATTCCCTCCATCACCTGCCATCCATCATCTATGATTCATCTATCATCCATCCGTCCCCCATCATCCATCCATCCATCATCCGTCCATCCATTATCCGTCTGTCCCCCATCATCCATCATCCATCCATCCATCCGTCCATCCCCCATTATCCATCATCCATCCAAATATCCATCCATCCATCCATCCATCCATCCATCCATCCAACCATCCGTCCTCTATCATCCATCATCCATCCATCCATCCATCCCCCATCATCCATCCATCCATCCGTCCGTCCGTCCATCCCCCATTATCCATCATCCATCCAAATATCCATCCATCCATCCATCCATCTATCTGTCCCCCATCATCCATCATCCATCCATCCACCATTCATCCATCCAAATATCCATCCATCCATCCATCCATCTACCCGTCCTCCATGACCATCCATCCAAACATCCATCCATCTACCCAACCATCCATCCAACTACTCATCCAAGCACCAATCCACCCACCAACTACCTATTAAGCCCCCACCCTGTGTAAACCCTGTGTGAACTCTGGAGAGGCAAGGGGAGAGAGTCTAGCCGGCCACTGTCCTTCTAGTGTGTAGTAAGTTCCTTGAAGCCTGGGGAGGGCCACAGACAGGAAGGCTTTTCACACAAGAGCACCCTGCACACCGCAGGTTCACAACAAATGTGTGGGGGAGTGAATGATCACATGTTGCCCTGAGGTGCGGGTGGCCGGGATGTGTGAGAGTCAAGACCTGTTTGTGGAAGAGCTTATCTTCCACAGGCTCAGCCACCAGAGTGTTGATCAACACGGCTGACGTGAGGGGCCAACGAACACCTCATGTTGCTAATAAAGCTGTCTTTTGTAGATAGTTAGCCTGTGGGGGTGGAAAATGACCTGTTTTGGTCTCAGCCTGTTTTCTTGCTGGCGTGCTGGTGAGCTGATCATGGCATCCTTGGCTGGTCCCCAGATTTAGTGGGACACTTTCAAGGCCTTCAACATGGTGATGTTGGTTGGCTCTTGGCTCCAGGCAGATATTTTTAATCCTGTTACAAAGGTTTCCTTTTTTTTTTAAGATGCTTGAGTGGACAGAAATGCTATCAGATATATATTTTAGTATCAAGTCAAGAAGATCGTACATGTTGCGGACCCCGGAAAAGCCAGATTCAGCTGCCCCTGCCTGTGTGGACTTGGCTTCCCACCGACAGGTGGAAGGTACTCTGATGCCTTGAGTCTAGACTGGCCTGAGACCTGATTTGGCCAACGGGATGCCGCCGAGTGACAGGCCCCCTGAGGCTCTGCACCGTTTGGCTCTTCACTGCGGACCTCGCTAGTCTGGGAACAAGCCTGGGCCAGCCTCCTGGAGGACGAGAGGCACCCACTGCTATCGCCGCAGCCCAGAGCCCGCTTGCTACAATCCAGCACGGCTGCCCTCCACCAGCTACCCCCAGCTGAGCTGCCAGCGGGCCACGGACTCGTGAGCAAGCCCCACTGGGATGAGCCAAAGCCGGTCCAAGTCAGCCCCTGCCCCACGGTGGGCAATCACGAGGGCCGTGGCCTGAAGCCTCCGAGTTCTGGGCTGGTCTACGTGCAGCAGCAGGTAACCACACGGAGGCTTCTCTCCTTCGTCCTGTTTCTCACGAGCCGATGTTTACAGAGCCACCCCGACAGCCACCCAACGGGCCCGCGTTGGTGACCACGGCCAACCCTTCCACCATCTTGCTGAGTTGTCAAAACCTCAGGGAGTGCGACCAGGCACTCCGCCAGCGCCGGCTGCCTGAGCCCTTGGAACGCTGGGGCGTGTTTCTGAGTGGCCGATTGCCTCGAGAAGCGATACCACAACTTGTGAGAGAGCGGGCGCCACTCGGTGTCGGCCACGGGCCTGGGCTTGGAGACTGCAGCGCTCAGAGGAGAGTGAGCGTCCTGCGCCGGGTGGGGACGTGGTGGCCGGCGCCCCAGGGAGCTTAGGGACCCCCAGGCCAGGTGGGGCCCAGGGACAATGATTCTACTCTACAACTGGTCACGGACTCTCAGCTGAATGAAGGTCCCAGGACACTGCTGTCCCCGGAGCTCTGCTGTGGTGACTTTAGAACATGCTCCCCAATTCTCTGAGACTCCGCTATTCAGAAAGGACCTCGTCCTCCTCCTCCCTTACGTGGACCCGACTCAGTCCTCGCTTCTGTCAGCTAGAGCAGATGGACACGACCGCGTGCGACACACGCCACAGCTGCAACCTCATGAGAGACCCCAGTCACGAGTCTACCCAGCCGAGCCACTCCTGCAGTGTGGACCCATGGGAGGAAACTGGCTTACTATATGTGGGTTCTTTTTTAAGCAACTAGGTTTTGAGGGAATTTGTTCCACGACACAAGAGAATGCACAAGCTTGTTGTACAGCACGAGAACTCATCCTTGGAAGTTGCTGTCTTTCCTGAACCCTGACCTCCCGCTCGGTCAGACGTCCTCGGTCCCCGGACATTCCACTCGTTGGCCAACGAGTGGCATGGCCAGGAGCGTGGCCAGGAACAAGCCTGGGTTTCGCACACCGGCGCTGTGCACGGGAAGCAGGAGTTCTCGGACCCCGGTCCTTCCACAGACCACTGTGGGAGAAGCCCTCCCGGAGATGCCCAGCCTCTGTTCCAGCTGCCCCTGCAATGGCCCCTCGCCCTTGGGTGCGGATTGGCAGCAGGCAAAGCTCAGCAGGGAGCCTGGAGCCAAGGGCAGAAGAAGCCACGTCGTAAGTCCCCGGTGGGAGTGGTGGTCCGCAGAAGTGCTTTCCCCCAGGGCCGCTCAGGTGGCTTCAAGCAGGACTGGGTTCTGGCTCTGTCCCCTCCTGGCTTCATAAAAACGTCTATGGACGTGTCCCCCCTCCACGCACATCCAGGATACATGAGCAGCTCCGTTAGTTTCCGCTAACTGAATACCACTCTCCGGATTCCCATCTCCACGGATCCCCGAGGCGCATTTTTTGTCTGTTGGGTAAGCGGAATCGTGCAGCGCGTTCCCTTCCGTGGCCAGACTTCCCTGCCCATCGCAGTCTTCGCGGGTCTTCCCTGCCCCTGGGGGTGGGTTGCAGGTGACGCCCGCCACGGCGTGCACAGCTCCATGGTGGCCACGCGCCGTGTCTGGGGACCCGTCCCGCTGCTGGCGGACACTGGGGCCAGAATGACCGGCAAACGCCCCCTCACTGCTTTGGATGGACCAGGGGGTGCCTTCCGCGGAGGGGCTCTGCGGGGCCCCCAAGGGCACGCCTGCTCGGCGATCGCCAACACCAGCCTTCAATTCTCCGAGGAGAAGCTCACGCTCCCAGGAGCGGCCCGGGGGAGTCCCACGTGCTTCGCTCTCGCCACAGCTCGGTGTCCTCTGCGCTTCACAGTCTAGCCCCTCGGGCGGCTGCGCGAGAGCACTGAACCGTGGCTTCCCGTGGCCCTTCCCGATGGCTCGTGAACGAGGGCCTTATCAGACGCTTCCCGGGCTCCTTCTTTTAATGCGTTTTCGGGTTGGGACACCTGGGTGGCTCGGTCAGTGAAACGTCTGCTCTGGGCGCAGGTCACGGTCCCCAGGTCCCGGGATCAAGCCCCACACCGGGCTCCCGGCTCAGTGGGGAGCCTGCTTCCCCCTCTGACCCTCCCCGACTTGTGCGCACGCTCTCTCACCCTCAAACAAACAAAATCTCTAAAATAAGTAAATAAATAAAATGGGTTTGGATTAACGGGAAGCAGGCTTCTCTCCTGAGAACACACGGATGAGCGTCCTTCCCCTCCGAGGGGTCCGTGTTTGGACCACGAAACTTCCACACAATTACAGGTGGGCGAGGACCTACGGGTTGGTCGCTTCCCCGCGGGCGCACTCGCGGGGCTACAGCCGTGTTAATGCCCCCACCCAGAGAGTCAGTCCCCAGAGTCCCATTTACAGGTTCTCCTGCGAAGATTCCCCCGGGGGTTTCTCCATAAGTGCCTTCCCGGGACTCGATTACGGCAGAGGCGAGGGTCCGGTGACAGCCGACTCAGAACCTTTCCAGAAAGCAACAGTGCAGGCCATCCTGTATGGGGGCACCTGGGGCTCCCTGCCCTGCCCTCGACGAAACCCTTGGCCCTGTCACCAGACACTCCCTCGGCTGCGTCCGAACGTCTCCGAGCGGACTCGGGACGGCTGGGCACCGCCGTCTCTGCTGTCACAGGAGGGCAGGGACTCCGGCCACCTGATGCTCCGTGAGACCGTGGGTCCCTGGCCACGTCGCCTCAGAAAAAGTCACACGTTTCCCAGCACCTGCCCCGTGCCTGTGCCAGGCGCTAAGGCTTGGGGACGCACAGCAGGTGCGATCCTCGCCCACCTGCTTGATCCGCGGATGGAGCACAGCCGGCGCCCGGTGAATGGCGATTCTCAGACACTGCCCGGGGCAGACGGGAAGCGTGGGAGCGCTTCGGCCAGCCACGCGGCGGTTTCCTAAACAAACACACGTCCATCCCATGACCCAGGATTCCAGACCTCACAAAAACCTTTGTTTCTTGCAGCTTCCTTCACGACGGCCCCACACTGGAAACAGCCAGTCTTTCCAGGAGGATGGATGCGCATACCGTGGTGCAGCCCCACAATGGGGTGAGTGTGGCCACACCCCCACCACTTCCATGGGCAAAAACCTTGTGGGGAGCACCAGACGCAGGACTCAGGAAGAGCTGGCACCGTCTGTTTCCATGATAAGACGCTCAGAATTGCTCCACGGGGACGGGGTGGAGGGGACTGGGCACTCGGCCACTCTCCGGGGGTGACAGGAATATATCCCATATCTTCCCGCGGTGTAGGTGACGCAGATGGACGAGACGGTGTTAAAACCGAAGGACGCGTGCCCTTGAGCCTGCGCCCCTTACTGTATGTCAACGACGCTCAGTTTAAAGCATTGAAGTAGGAAGTTCAACAAAGCTGCAGAGGACAGGGAACAAAGTGGGGAGTGTGGGGAGCGGGCACCCCCAGGGGGTGGGGCGGACGAGGACGGTCTCTCAAGACAAGATGAGAAGCCGGCAGAGGGAGAGTGCTCCCGCGCGGGCACTGCGTGTGCAAAGGCCCCGGGGCTGCTGTCTCGGGGTGGCTGGGGGGAGCCCCTCCTGAGCCACCAGTCAGTTTTCAGTTCACGGTCCTGTGGTCTGTCTGACCAGCCGGTCTGCGTTCTCTGCCTGCTGGACCCGGGGCTTTCTCCTGGCTCCATTCTTGGCTTCCTTTTTGTTGTTGTTGTTGTTTTTGTCATGGTGTTAATCTGTGCCATTTTCTTATATTTTATCCACACCTATAAACTGACCGTAATCTCTTCTTTGGGGGATGGGAGGACAAAGCATGGTATTTTTTAACAATAAAAAGTGAATTAAGTAGGACACGTGAGCCGGCCCGAGTGTGCTTTGAGACTTTCCACGTTCTCCACATGGGCCCAGAGGTCTTGCCGATTCAACCACCGTCCAGCCCTCCCTCCAAGAAAGGACTGGGGATAAGAGTGCACACTTAAACCCTGCCCCTGGTTCCCCCCACTGCAGGGAGCGGAGTCCCTGGGGGAGCCTATGTGAGGGGCGTGAACCCACGTTCCTGGTTTGGGTCTCAGGCCTCATCTCCTGCCCGCCAGCATGAGGGCATTGCCTACTCCCCAGGGTCCCAGGCTTCAGGGAGCTGGGGGTGTTTCCGCATTAGCTGCCCTCTGAACCCCAGCAGAGAAGTTCATCTGACATTCTGCTGGAGAGACGGGTCTCTTCCCAGGTGGCAGGAAACGCAGGTGACGCTCAGCCATTCTTAAAGTCTGGTCCCCCACGGGGCCTGCCGCAGGGATTTCCAAGGCTCAGCACCCTTATATGCTAACTTCCTCCTTATACTTGGGAGGAAGGAAGAGAGGAGCACTTGGAGTAAAAGCACGTGAGCTCTGGTCCCTCCTCTGCCACAACCTGCTGTGTGACCTTAGGAATATTGCTCAACCTCTCTGAACCACGGTTTCCTTCTGTTACCAGGAAAGTGAGGGTGTTGGCCCTGGCGTTCTTGTTCAGGAGTCTCTGGAGGGGATCTGGGACACTTATTAGCTCTTCGAGGGCAGAAAAGCACCTGTTCCAATGCCTACTTATTAAATTCAATGACATAATTACTTAACAATTCCCCCCTTTGACACAGAGGCTGGGGAGTCTGCGTGTGTAAATGAGGTGGTCAGTCGAGGTCAAGACTCAATTTATTGCTCTGCTTCTAACCACTCCTGGAGGTTTGGCCAAGCGAGAGCTTAAATTGTTTGTATTCTTAGTCACAGATTGTTGAATTTACAGCCACGGCGATCTGTTGGTGGTGTTGGCAGGGCCGGGAACACTGGTGTTGGAGCTCCAGTTAAAAAGGAGTGCACGGAGGATCCAATTCAGGAAATCCAGCCAGGATGGATTTGTAAGCTGAGCGTCCTGATCTAAACCCCCCCCCCCCCCCCCGTGGCCCATTAAGAAGTCCCAGCGCTCCAGACGCCAGAGTTAAAGGAGAGGCCGGGAACTGTTTGACGGAGGAGCCTGACCGCCCCTATCTCACCCAGGCCAGCAAGGTCAACCTCACGGCACAGCGCACGTGGACAGCATGTGCCCCGGAGCCACGGCACGCACTGAACCCCGTGGCCTTCCTCCCAAACACACAACCCCAGCCTGAGCCCGAGGAAGAAAAAAAAATCCCAATTAAGGGACATTCCACAAAAGAACTGCATAGTCCTCTGCCAAACAGAGCCCGACGGGGGAGACGGGGCTCCACCCCAAGGGCCGCGCGTGCGGGGCCGGGGCTGGGCAAGGGTGCGGAGGCCACCGAGAGGGCTGAGATGGACCCGGCCGGGCAGCATGGAGGCGAGAGCGGCCCCGGGCTTGGAGAGCACTGGGCAGGTCTGAGTTGTGCGTGGGAACCGACAAGGACCAGCCCAGGCCAAGGGCCGACGTGGGGATGAGGCACCAGGCCTAGCTTTGCGACCTTCGCAGGCGTGTTGGCGGCGAAGCGACGGGAGCCCCGACGGAGGGCAGAGCGGGGGGCCCGGGGGCCGACACCACACTCGGACTGAGTCTGCAGCCCGGGCCTCTCCCCGGAGCCCCGCTCGGCCCCGGCTCTGCGGCTCGCGGCCCGGGACACACAACACAATACAAGTGACGCCCGTCACGCCTTCTGCCCGAGCGCTCGTGTCAAAAGGTCCTTTTCCACCGCCAACGGGCGTTCGGACGTTTTCACCGAAGTGCCGCGTACAAGCATCAGACGCCACCAGACGCCGAAGGCCGGACGTGGGCAGAAATAACTCGGGCCGAGTGTAAAGGGAAAGGCTTAAGCCCTGAGTGTGGTGCGTGTCTGCTCGCCGCGCCCAGAGGCGAACGGGCTACAGCTGCAGACGGGCTGAGGGGAGGGGTGCGTGCGGGGCCCGGGGCCTTGGACTCCGCGTGGGGCCCAGCGCCCCGCCGAATGACAGACCTGAGGGGAGTGAGGAGCCCCCTGGGCCGCAACAAGAAAGTGAAGCCGAATCCCCAGGCAAAGCCTCCGCAGCGCACGCAGGCCCCTCCTAGGGCTAAACGCACGAAACTAGTAATCTGTCCCCCTAACAGCCACGTGACCCTTGTCAAATGGATCTCCGGGGGCTGGAAAGCCTTTATAACCCCATCACGCAGCAGGACAACTCCAACAACACTCCCAGGGCTGAAGGCTGAGGCCCGGGACGGCGGAGGAGGGGTGCGGGGCAGGGCCTGGAGCGACGAAGGTCTCTCGAGCCGACCTGGCCCCCTGCTGGGGCTCCCACAGCCGCAAAGCCCCCACCGAGGAAGGCCTTCTTCTCGGTGAGCTGCGGAGGCAGGCGCTGAGTTGGCTGGGACCCAGCTCCAGTCTTCAATGGGCTGCCCTTAACTCTGCCTGAGTTTCCAGGGTACCGCTGCCCAGCCGGGTGTGGTTATCCACCCGACGGACTGGGAGCTCTTGGCCATGTGAGCGTGGGCACATTACATGCTCTCCTGGGCCTCAGTTCCCTCCTCTTTCAAAAGGGACTCATACTACTCCTTATTTAATGAATATGCAAGGAGGTGACCTGAAATAGTGCCTGGGAGAGGACATGCCAGCAAAAACTGTCAGCCACCATCCATCCATCCATCCACCCACCATCCACCAATCCATCCATCCATCC
>ML109936.1:7544-107890 GCA_003697995.1 Taxidea taxus jeffersonii
TCCACCAGCCTGACCAGCCTCCTCCAGCCTCCACCAGCCTCCACCAGTCTCCACCAGCCTAGAGGGAATGCTCAGGGGATTGGGTCATGCTACTTAGAGAAGCAGTGAGCTCCCACGAAAGATTCAAAATTACTGGAGGATGCTACCCTTATTTCAGAAGCCAAAGTTTTGTCTGCCAGACCATCACCCTGGTTTTGTTCACCACCAAGTAATTTCTCTAAAGATGAGCTCAGAAATGAAAAAGTGGTCATTAAAAGTTTTATTACAGTACCTGCCCAGTAGCTACTTTCAAAAAAAACATTCCTTTGAAATCTTACTCTTGACTTTTTTTTCATCATTCAATGATTGGAACCGCTTGATGGGTTAAGTGAGTGAAACTTCGCTTTAGAATTATGTTGCTTTATAACTGCCCCCCAAAATGAGGTATTCATGTTAACTCTCCTTCTCATCCAAAAGAAACATCAAATTCAAGTCTGGGGAAAAGAAATTATGTCGATTTCCTGCTTTTCTTCAACATAATTGTGTGAGACTTTATAAAAAAATCACTTAAGTTATTAGCCTTCCAGAAATGAGACAGACAATGCAAACTGAGACGGCGCGTGAACGTGAAGCGCGCGGACAGCAATCCTCGCGGGAACTGTAAATCAAAGCTTGGCGATGAAATGCACCGACAGAACCAATTCATTTGCATTCCATTTTATAGGACACTAAATAGAAGCGCTAGTGTCACCGCTTCATTATTCCTGTCCCTCATGCATATTGCATGATGAATTAATGTAGTGAGGCAACACCTGAAGCCGACCTTAAAGGGGATAGCAAAAGGCTCAGAGCCGCTTCCTCCAAGGCCCGCGGTTCTGTCCACTAAAATCTACCAGCATGGTGTTATCGCACTCTCTTGCTGTAACCTAATGATATCAGAGGCATTGAATCTGGAAAAGGAAGTGACAGGACAGGCCTCTGTGCGGCAAATAATACTTAGGAGAACTAAGCAACTGGAAAGAGAACCCTCCCCTTGGGGAATGGGCAGCCAATGAGAGATCGCTCTGATGATGTCATGCCTGTCTCCCCTGCGAGTCCTTGGTTAAATAGAAACAAAGATAATGATAATGTGCTCCAGGAGTTTGTGAATTCCTTCTGCCTGAACAACTCCTGGCATTTTGCAGACTTCTCAGTGATCTTAGGAGGTGGGCATGATCTCTGCTTAGGGAATGGCCAGAATCGCAAACGTGACACCAGGCTAGAGCCCAAAGCGACAGATGGACCTTAGCCGCCTCAGAGCAGTGACATGACTCTCCCCCGGGGTTTGCCGGTCTCCTTGGGTTGGGTGGTGTGAAATGTTTTCCAACGCCATCAAGCAATTCCCCGTTTCTCAGGGCACACTGGCTGGGCGTCCTACAAATTCCTCTCAGGACACGACCTCTAGCCTCAAGTCGCACAGGTTAAGGGCTAAAATCCCACAGTCCCCCCTTTCAGACACCAGTCGCAAGTCCCGCTTGCCTTCTCAGGGTGATTAATTTGCTAGAGCAGTTCACAGAACTCAGAGAAACATTTATTTACTTTTGCCAGCTTATTATAAAGGATATTACAAAGAACACGGGTGAGGAGCTCAATGAAGAGGTCCCTAAGCAAGGTCCACAAGGGTTTCCTGCACAGGGACTTTTGTCCCATGGAACTGGGGTGCACCACCTTCCCAGCACATGGATGTTTTTGACAGCCCAGAAGCTTATCAAATCTGCTTGCTCAGAGTTTTGGTAAAACTTAATTGGCAGCCCCACACCCCCGTTTCCCAGAGGTCGGCTTGTGGGGCTGAAGGTTCCAACCTTCTAATCACTTGGTCTTTTGGGGGACCATTTGCATCCTGAGGCTATCTACAGCCCCCCCATGCCCCCTCCCCCCTTAAGTCACCTCATCAGCATAAATTCAGGTCTGCTCTAAAGGGGCTCCTTATGAACACCAACAGACCCTTCCGTCACTTAGGGAATTCCAAGGGTTTAAGGAGCTCTGTGCAGGAACTAGGAAAAAGACCACATGTATTTCCTATCATACCCCTGACAGGCATCACCCACACTTTTCAGTGATGGCGGGCAGGGACCACTTCAGCTAAGAGAGGATGGTAACCCCTCTGGGTTGAGGACTCCAGGACACAGCCCTACGGCTAGTCCCACTGCCTCCAGCGTCTACCACCTCATCTATGCCAGATTCATTCCGACAAACATATCTCTGACCATATCTTCACCTGCTCAAAATAAAGTCCTGGCATCACCGCAATCATGTCTTTCCATATCTGCCTCCAGCAGCTCTCTGCCCCTGCTCCTGGCTCCCGCCTAGCCCAGCTCTCCCTTCACTCACACCATGCTGCCCCACCTCTGAGCCCTTTTCATACTGTCCTCTCTGCCCGCCATGCTCTTTTTTTTTTTTTTTTAAGATTTGTTTTATTTATTTGTTTATTTGAGAGAGAGAGAGAGAAAGACAGCAAGTGGTGGGGAGGAGCAGAAGGAGAGAGAGAGAGAGAAGCAGACTCCTTGCTGAGCAGGTAGCCCAACATGGGACTCAGTCCCAGGATCCTGGGGTCACGACCTGAGCCGAAGGCAGCCACTTAACCGACTGAGCCACCTGGGTGCTCCATCTGCCATACTCTTCTCCCTGTGCATGTCCCAATCCTTCCCAATTTCCACACAAAACCATCCCCAATGCTTGTCCCTGTCTGCTACCTCCTCCTTGGAAGAAAACTCTAAAGATAGAAAAAGGTGCAGGGTCTGGGTGGCGGTCCTCAAACATTTTTGCCTAAGGACCTCAGTAATTTTTTGTAAGACCCTGTGTCCCCCCTGCATATCTTAAGTTGACATAAAAAGATATTCACTATAATGTGGGCATTCATCAGTCACCTGGAACGCAGGTTAAACGCTGGGCCTCTTCTCAGAGTCTCCGATTCTTTGTGAGAGCTGCTGTCCTGGCATACTGTAAATACTGACATTTCAGAATAAACTGTCATATCGCTCTTTTAAGGGCATCCAGTGGGATCTAAACATCACAGCAATGTGAGAGCCACCATCATCCACTTTAAAAAATACAAGAATAAGCTCTCTTGACAATTGGAAATATTATACTGCTCCTTTTTCTCTTTGAGTGTTCATTCCATTCTATTCCCTCCATTGAATTTGGTGCTGATGCAATATGTTTATTCTTAAAAATATTTTATTGATCAATCTTTCATACATCTCTGCCATAAATGTGTGTATAGAAATTGGAATCGAAATTCATTTCAATTTCCTATAACTATTAGGCCCTGAGTGTTTGACATATTTGTTTTGTGTGAAGTTAGAATCACAATTAGTAGGAGGACACTATTGGACAAATCAACATATATATACTTTTTAAAGATGAAATGTAAAATTATATTGGAAATGTATCTCTTAATTAGATGGGACTGCTTTTTTTTTTCAATTAGTTCTTGTGTTTTTCGTTAATATTCCTTATAGGTAGAATGATACAAGCTTCTATATGCATTTTGTTTTTATTTCTTTTGGGTGGGGTGGGGCAAAGGGCGAGGGAGAGAGAGAATCCCAAATGGGCTTCATGCTCAGCCCAGAGCCCAACAAGGGGCTGAATCCCACGACCCCTGAGATCACAATCTGAGCTGAAATCAAGAGTCAGATGCTTAACCGACTGAGCCACCCAGGCTCCCCATTTTTCTTTCTTCTATTTCTTAAAGATACATGTACTCAAGCTTCTGGGTGGCTCAGTCAGTTAAACGTCCAACTCTTGATTTCAGCTCAGGTCTCCATTTCAGGGTCGTGAGTTTAAGGCCCAGGCTGGGTTCCAAATAAAAATAAAAAAATAAAGACACACACATCAAAGAATATTGTGGACATGAATAAGTAGGTGAAAATGGAATGAATTTTGTAATTTCATTTTTTTTACTTCATTCTCTGAATGCTTTCCAGGTTATAGGCCAACAATCATATAGTGATCTAACATCTAAAGTTATTCTTTATGATCTACTAGCTAAAAATTTAATTAGGTTCTCCTTCAGGACAGCTGAAAGCAATGAATTAGAAAACATGTGGTTTGCAAAAGTGTTCGCTAGCCAAATATTTTTTTTTATTTAAACTTTATTTAAACATATAATGTAACCCCACCACCCTCTCCCAACCCCTCTTCCCCCCACCCCCCTCAGTTTGTTTTATGACATTAAGAGTCTCTTTTGGTTTGTCTCCCTCCCGATCCCATCTTGTTTCATTTTTTCTTTTCCTACCCCCTTAACCCCCACCCCCGTTGCATCTCCACTTCCTCATATCAGGGAGATCATGTGATAGTTGTCTTTCTCCAGTTGACTTATTTCGCTAAGCATAATACGCTCTAGTTCCATCCATGTCGTCGCAAATGGTAAGATTTCATTTCTTTTGATACTAGCCAAATATTTTCAGTATTGACACCATTATTTCAAATTGTACCTTTCATTGCTATACTGGAGGTTTTCTTTTATTTGTTTGCTGGGCTGGGGGTGTTTGATCTGGGGCAGTCGCTTTTCTAATTACTAGGACAGAGGTTAGCAAACTAAGGTTGGCTGGTGGGAGCTAATTCCTTTCCAGCCTGCTTTTCAATAACCCTTGAGCCAATAATGGTTTTTACATTTTTAAAAGATTGTAACACACACACATACACACACACACACACATACACACAAGAATGTACAAATAGTATGTGGTCCACAAATTCTTTTTTTTTCTTCTCTATTTCTTGAATTATTATTAACATATAATGTATTATTTGGTTTGAGGATACAGGTCTGTGATTCATCAGTCTTATACAATTCACAGTGCTCACCATAGCACATACCCTCCCCAATGTTCTCCCCACCCCATCCCGCTCACCTCCTACTCTCTAGCAATCCTCAGTTTGTTTCCTGAGATTAAGAGTTTCTTATGATTTTCTCCTTCTCTGGTTTCATCTTATTTCATTTTTTCCTCTCTTCCCCTATGATCCTCTGCCTTTTTTCTCAAATTCCACATATCAGTGAGATCATACGATAATTGTCTTTCTCTGACTGACTTATTTCGCTCAGCATGATACCCTCAAGTTCCATCCACATCGTCGCAAATGGCAAGATTTCAAATTTTTGATGGCTGCATAGTATTCCATTGTATATATATATATACCACCTTTTCTTTAGCCATTCATCTGTTGATGGACATCTGGGCTCTTTCCATAGTTTGGCTATTGTGGACATTGCTGCTATAAACATTTGGGTGCACGTGCCCCTTCAGATCACTACGTTTGTATCTTTAGGTTAAATACCCAATAGTGTGATTGCTGGGTGGTGGGGTAGCTCTATTTTCAACTTTTTGAGGAACCTCCATATTGTTTCCCAGAGTTATCCCACAAATTCTGAAATATTTGCTATCTAGCTCTTTAAAAAAAAAGATTTTATTTATTTATTTGAGAGAAGAGAGAGGGAGACATCACACATGAGTGTTGGGGAGGAGCAGAGGGAGAGAGAGGAGCTGGCTCCCCACTGAGCAGGGAGCCCCACATGGGGCTTGATCCCAGGATCTCAGGATCATGACCTAAGCCAAAGGCAGATGCTTAACCTACTGAGCCACCCAGGGACTCCTACCATCTACCTCTTACCAGTAAAATTTTCCAACTCCTGATCTAGGACAAAGGATCCTTGTAAGAATCAGGAAGGTACATATACAACTTTTTTTGTTTACAAACAAGAATGGAAGAATGGCCCCTGGGAAGGCTTTGTGTTGATCCTGGGTTCTCAGGATGATCCATTTTAGAAGAGATACATATGAAAGTTTACAATCAGGAAAATGATTCCGTATCTATTGCTGCAAAACAGACCACCCAAACTCTGTAAGTTCAACAACTGCTCACAAACCTGTAGCTTGGGCAGGACTACTCAGACGGGGGCATCCTGAGAAAGCAGGAAGACCTACAGGATTCATACAGCTTCACTTCTGCCAACTCTGTTAGTTGAGATCTTCACAAAGGCCTGCCCTGCTTCAAGGGGGGGAAGAGACACAGACTCCTTCTTCTTTTTGGGGTATGCAAGATTCCAGAAGAGCATGCGGGTGGGAAATACACTTAAGCTATTTTTGGAAAACAAAGCTGACCATACCCTTAAAACCATCTTCACCCACATACCTTATGAAATACCTTGGAATACCTCAGGGCTAGGTTCCCTAATTTGAGGCTACTGGTCAACCAAATAAAGCTTTGTCTTTTGAGTCAGAAAGACTGGGTTTGAATCTTGGCTCTGTCAACTTTCTGCCCATGGGATCTGGGGAGGGCTGTCCCTTGCTGTCTCTGAACTTCAGTGATCCCCGTTATAATATCCACCTACAAGTTGTTTGGAGAACCACATGAGAAATTATTTCTGCCCAACTGCCAACCACGGAGCTAAAATTGGTGCAGAGAAATTTCCTTCTCCAGTTGCCATCCTCCTAACATTCTATCTATGCCTCTACTGAGCCACTTATAACTTTGAACTTTGTTCTGGAGTTATTTGCATACAAACTAATCTCCCCTACTATAGTATAACCAACGCAAGGGCACCAGGTAGGTCTTCCCTCTTCACTTTTTGCTCCCTCCCCCACCACACACACACACGCACACACACAGCTCCTAACCCAGTACCTAAACATGGCAGTCACTTAGCAAATCTGTGAAGAGTGCTAATTGATGGTCATTTTCCACTGAGCTTAATCCGGTATGATCACAAAGATTACTCAATCCATGCTTTATTGACTAGTTTGTTGCCACAAGTCTACATGCCAGTTACCGCCTTGAGTTGCACCAAAGAGAATGCTAGAGATGTGTGCTCCCTGTGAGCATGTATTCCTTTGCACACATGCCACAGACCCACCTCTTCAGGGGGTCATGGGAGACAGACCTTGTGGTCCACAGCTGTGCTCATGGTTAAAAGAAAGAAGAATGAGTCGGTACCCCTTTGTCCAGTGAAGAGGGTATACGTCATGGTAAAGCATTGGCCTGGGAGGCAGATGGTATTCCTCTCATCACCCACCTTTTCTTTTTTTTTTAATTGTGATAAAATAGACCCAACTAGAAACTTATTTCTAGAAACCATTTCTAAATAGACCTAACTAGAAACTTATTTCTAGAAACCATTTCTAGGTGGACAGATCAGTGGCATGAGGTACAACCATCACTCTCATCCATCTCTAGAACCCTTTCCAGCTTGCAAAACTCCATGCCCCTTAAACAGCTCCCCATTCTCACTTCTCCCAGGTACTCACCATTCCACTTTCTGCATCTATGACTTTGACCACTCTAGGTCTCTCACAAAAGTAGAATCATGCATTATTTCTTTTTGTGACTGGTTTATTTCACTTAACATTCTCAAGGTTCACTCATGTTGTATCATGTGTCAGAATTCCCTTCCTTTTTAAGGCTGAATGATACTCAATTATTCCAATATTCCCATATTTATATTGCAATGCTCCATTATATATATACACATATTTGTATGCATGTATATTTGGTTACTCTTTTTACCCACTAACGGACACTCTCACCCACCTTTTAGTGAATGCTGCAATGGGAATGGGCATACCAGCCTTCTTATGCCTACCTCTTCAACTGAATAGTCTTTTCTCCCCAATTCTCTTAATTTCCAACATCAAATCCTTCAACTTCTCAAGCATCGCACAGACACAAAGTTAGCTCCCTCTTAAAATGAGATATACAGATAAAATGTACCTACTCTGTTCTGTCTATAATTACTTTGATTTTCCTTGGCCCTAAAACTGTGGCTGCATCAGATAAAAATTAACTTAGATCCTACTATGTTTAAGTTTGTTTTGATCTGATCATGTATGTGATTTTAGGATTCAATCTTTTCTGATAAAAGTGCTCACTCCTCAGACCAAGTGAACGTCCGTGGGGACAGAAGTGTTCTACATCCTCACTGGGGCATTCATTGATTTCATAAGTACATTTGTCAAAATTCAAACTATGTACTTAAAATCTGTGGTTTCATCACATGGAAATAATATCTCAGTAGGGGCACCTGGGTGGCTCAAATGGTTAAGCATCTTGCCTTTGGCTCAGGTCATGATTCCAGGGTCCTGGGATCAAGACCCACACGGGGGTCCCTGCTCAGTGGGGAGCCTGCTTCTCCCTCTCTCTCCACTCCTTCCCTGCTTGCACTTGTGAGTGTGCTCTCTCTCAAATAAATAAATAAAATCTTTTAAAAAGCAATATGAAGGGTGCCTGGGTGGCTCAGTGGGTTAAGCCTCTGCCTTCGGCTCAGGTCATGATCTCAGGGTCCTGGGATCTAGTCCCACATCGGGCTCTCTGCTCGGCAGGGAGCCTGCTTCCTCCTCTCTCTCTCTCTCTGCCAGCCTCTCTGCCTATTGTGATCTCTGTCAAATAAATAAGTAAAATCTTTAAATAAAAAAAGTATTATGAAAATCTTGTGAATAACATATATAATTAATATATAATATAAAATAGTATGAACAAAGTAAAGTCAATTATAAAAACTTTTCAAACCTCACTCTTTCAGGTAGCCTTTCCTTCCCATCGCTTCTCTGCTATAATGGCCCCAGGGTATAGGAGGGAAGAAAACTTTGTCCCTGACTTGTCCTGGGACAGAGAGTCTAGCCAGTTCTCCAACAGAAGAGGAATACAGGATATGATAAGACAAATAAATGGGTGGGACCTGCATTTGTCTCCCCAAGAAGGGAGACGTAGGGTTTTCTCCCTTGGTACAACCCAAGTAGCAGAATCTGGTACTATCCCCCTGGGTTGTCGCAGCGTAACTGGGGTCCAGAGTTCTTCCTTTGCTGCCATTCACTGACCAACATTATTACCGCACCACAGCAGGATGACCAGCCAGTTTGGAGACTTGTTTGGTATCTTTCTGATGGGCTTGATTAGCACATGTGTTTGATTGTCCCCATGGTCCTGGGGGCAGGATGTGACCCTGGCTTGGTGCGTTTATCTGGGGACTTGCTGATTGCAATCTGCTGGTCTCTAGATGATCCGTGTCTTTCTCCTGGGGCTACTGGCCTCAGATGCTAACACTGGCAATGCCGGTTCAGCAGCTCCAGGGCAAGCAGTGCAGGAACGTGGCAGGGGTGGGGCCGGGGACTCCTCTCTTACCAACCCAGCCTCCTCTCAGTTCTCACTGCAAAATCCTAGGCTTCCCACCAGCCCATGTGGCCAGCTGGTCCACCCCAAGCCTTGCTTTGGGGCCACTCATCCAGTGTTCACAAAGGCCTCCATGGTAAGACTACCAACTCTCAATTCAACTTCTGTACCACAAAGGAGCTGAGGGCAGCTCAGGAAAGCTAAGCTCAGGGCTTCTCTTTTCCTGAACAGACTGCTTTACTTTTCTATGGCTATCCCCAAGACTGGATGGCACAGAGATTGTATACCAAGAAAGCAATGCCCGGGACGCCTGGGTGGCTCAGTTGGTTGAGCGGCTGCCTTCAGCTCAGGTCATGATCCCAGTGTCCTGGGATTGAGTCCCACATCGGGCTCCTTGCTCATCGGGGAGCCTGCTTCTCCCTCTGCCTCTGCCTGCCACTCTGTCTGCCTGTGCTCTCTCTCTCTCTCTCTCTAACAAATAAATAAATAAAATCTTAAAAAAAAAAATTTACAAGCATGCATAGTTGTTAAAGGTTCTGAGGGTTTAGGATCAATTCCTTGATGCCTAGAGTCCAGTTATGAAGCTTTGAGAATTTACTGACTTACTCATCCCTTAAATATTCAGGGGCACCTGGGTGGCTCAGTGGGTTAAAGCCTCTGCCTTCAGCTCAGGTCATGATCCCAGGGTCCTGGGATCGAGCCCCGTATAGGGCTCTCTGCTCAGCGGGGAGCCTGCTTCCTCCTCTCTCTCCGCCTGCCTCTCTGCCTACTTGTGATATCTGCCAAATAAATAAATAAATCTTTAAAAAAAATTCATTGAGAACTTTCTATAAATTGGTACTGTGTTAATGCCCGAAGTACAAGGCTTAGTGAAACTGACCCCGGCCTCACAGACCTCACACAAGAGGAAAAATCTGGAAATCGAAGGATCACAAACAAGTAACCACACCCTCCGTGACACTCCAGGGAAAGAGTCCAAGGTGCTGTCTCCCCTAAAATATAAGCTCCCCAGGAGTTTTGTGGGGTTTGTTCCCTACCTAGGAGGCGGCCAGACACAGAAGAGGTGCAAATAAGTATTTGTTGAATGAACGAAATCTATGGGATTACTTCCCAGGAGGAGGTGAATTCCTTGAGGAAGTGCTATTTTGGCTGATGTTAAAGTTAAGAAACTCCACTTTCTTAGCTCAGATTCTACGCAATGAGTTTGTATGAACCAAACTCTCAGGAGATGCATTTACACACCAGCATACTCTTATTACTTTCACAATAGGAGATAGACCTGACTTAATATTTCCCTAGGAAGCGCCCCAAAAAATTCCAAGGGGAACTAGCTTCAGTATTACTAAAATTCGTTGAGTTGAGCAGTATTTATGCTTTCAGGGGGCCAAATTAATTATCCACAGGCTAATCTAGAAGAACTTGGGATCAGTAAAATGGAAACCACCCAGAGGTAAAGGACATTCATACACAACATTCATACAGCCTACACAAAACTACTTTCCCACCAAGGATATTCCTGTGAAAATCAAAGATCCACCTCCCCTTGGTAGAATGAGAGTTAATCACATCATTGGAATCATTCCTTTCCCTAGACTCCAAGCTAGGAACTGCACTCACGTGAAATTTCAGTGCCCTATTATTTTGCCTTCGGCTGTCTGTGAACCTGTTTTCATCAAGGCAGTTATTTTCTCGAACTTCCACCAATGTTACTTTCTTCCTAAGTCCTGGGATCCTCTTATTTTTATTTTTTTTTAAGATTTTATTTATTTATTTCAGAGAGTGAGAGTGAGTGAGTGAGAGTGTGAGTGAGCACAAAGGTGGGGTGAGCAGCAGATGCCCCTATGTGGGCCCGATGCAGGGAGGATCCTAGGACCCTAGGATCATGACCTGAGCCGAAGGCAGACGCTTAACAATGAAGCCACCCAGGTACTACCCCCGCCCTGAGATCCTCTTAAATCAGGAGTCTATGGAGGCATTTTATATGCCTTTTACAGAAAGACCCTATGCATACATGAGCTCTCTCTGGGTAATGTTACCTATTTCCGTATGGATATGTGCCTGTCTCCGTGGGGCTCTCCACACGTCTGCATTTACATGCGCGGATTTAGAGCGCGAAGCAAAGTCTTGTGCTTTCCTCGACAAGCACCATGTGAACCTTCACCTCACAGTTTAGGCCCATCAGCCGCCCATGGATACACCCCATGTACATAGCCAGTGTTGAAAGCATATACAGATATTTACTACCACGAGTTCTCGGGGGCTCTTTAAGGGCCGCTCTGGACTGCAGGCTGCCCAGAAGTGACAATCTGTTTAAACCAGATGAATGTTGAGTCAAGGGGGAATCTAGAAGGCTGGGCCCCTCTTGGACCCCAGAGAATCCATCATTTGCCGAGCCACGGGGAGAAAAGCCAGGAATGAGTTAATGTGGATGCTGGCAGATCTCAGAAGAGTATTTTGCTCACAAAAACTGAAAATAGCTTGTGGAAGTAGGACATTTGAGCCTTATGGAAAAGCATTAAAGGATACTTTGTAACTAAATGCCACTCAGAAGATCGGGGATCTACAGTCTATGTGGGCCTGAAGTGCCGTAGAGCCAAAGGGTCATTTTTAGCTCATGAAAGGTAATAAAGTTCATTTCTTTAATCAAAGACTTTTTCCCCATCTGCTTTTATAAAACAGATGTTCCTAGTCGGAGCCTTCCACACCAACAGTAGGTATTTCCTTCGAGCAGCAATGCTATGGAACAGACACACTAGTCCCCAGTAACTGTCCTAGAAGATTTGAGAAATAAGGGCCAACAGAGCTCAGCGAGGAAAGAGTGAGAAGCAGAGCTAGCTTGAAGGTGATGGCCGTAGGACCTCTGAGGTCAATGTATTGGGCTCGCTGGACCCACTGGGCCCCGCCCCCCCACTCCTCTCCCCCTACACCTGGCTTTGCCTTCTCCTGAGTGCTGAATATATCTTGAATTAAACATGTCATTTGAGAAAATATATATGTTTTCATCACCACATATTACTCGCCTCCTGTGATACAGGCATATTACATCAGAGATGCCGCCATCCATGCTGTGCTTTGGGACAAATACTGTTCTCTATTAAAAAATTGTTGCACTATACTAATTTTGTTTGAATAAGACCCTTTAGCACCACCTGCAGGAAAACAGCTATGACATCTAGGATGTGAATAGAGCCCTCTTCGAGTTCAGAACACAGGCCCTAAAACCCAACAATGTGGATTCAAACTCTTGCCCTGCCTCTTCCAGCCATGTGACCTTGGACAAATGGCTTCACTTCTCTGAACACCAGGTTTTCTCCATTGG
This sequence comes from Taxidea taxus jeffersonii, assembly GCA_003697995.1. NCBI lineage: Eukaryota > Metazoa > Chordata > Mammalia > Carnivora > Mustelidae > Taxidea > Taxidea taxus. The sequence goes on from ML109936.1 coordinate 19,987, forward strand.
TAGTATGGGGGTAATATGCCTAACTATCACGCTTGTTGTGGGGATTAGATGAGACCAAGTATTTAAACCATTCAGCAGTACAGTCATCAAATAGGGTGTGTTGTAATGGGAACACATTTTAACAGCACACATGGGGTAAATGAAAAGCAGGATTTATTGGGGAAAAGCTTACAGGCATGGAAGTAATGAGTGCGGATGAGACTCTCAGGTCCTGTGATTCCCCCAGAGGGGTGTGTAGGACTCAGCATAGGAGGACAGACACAACCCTGGAAAGATCTGAAGAGAAAGAATCCATGCCTTTAGGGCTCCACACACATTTGGGGAAAGAAGCCCAGGAACATCTAGAAAATTCTGTAGCAATGGTGTTTCCTGAGCTGTGATAGCCTTGTTAGAAAGGAGAGGCTCCAGGGCTCAGCCTCCAGCATGATTCTCATCTTCTTGGAGCTAACTCCCACCAACTGAACTGGCTTCTTACTACAAAAAAAAAAAAAAAGGAAATGAGCCTCCAGAGCCATGTGATTTTCTCTCCTCTCAAAGTGTCACACAAGAAAACATGATGAAGGTTGAACTCAGCTTTTCTAGTGTCTGCCTCAATTAACAAGTCAGCCCAGATATCATTCAACCACTTTAACTGAAACTAAGTCCACATGTCTTAGAGTCATACATTGACAAAGACATTAGAGATCATGTAATTCAATCCTACATTTGTGGACAAAAGTGAGGCTCCAAGTACATGGTTTATTTGGCTACCAGTAAGAAGTGCCAGAGTCAGGACTCAAATCTTCATATTCAAAATTCCATTTCCTCTTAAATTGCAGTGGAGTGATTTTTAACCTTGTTTAGCACACCAGTCACAGAGATCCTATTAAATACAAGAGACTAAAGAAAAGACAATGAATCAAGAGAGCAAGGAGACCCAAAGATGACTGATTAATTTTGTTCAATACTTTGACTTCCATAAATAAGAAAGAAAAGATATATATTTTAGCAAATAGTGAATGAGGGAATCTACTGAAAATACCACTTAAAATCTTTGAGATTTTAGTCAAAGATTTGTTCAGAGGAAACGTTACAATCTTAAAAACTTTTTAGTTTAAGAAGAATGAATGTGAAGGAAGTGATTATTCAACAAGATAAAATAAGATAAAGAATCATTTTCAGGGATGCCTGGGTGGCTCAGTCTGTTAAGCATCTGCCTTCGGGTCAGCTCATGATCCCGGGGTCCTAGGATCAAGCTCCATGTCAGGCTCGTTGTGAGTCTGCTTGTCCCTCTCCCTCGGCCTCTCCCCTGACTCATACTTTCTTTCTCTCAAATAAATAAATAAAATCTTAAAAAAGAAAAGAAAAGAAAAAGGGGGAAAATGCAAATAAACTTAGGAATTTGAAAGTGAATTAGCACATGTATATAAGAAACTAAAATTCTTGGGGTGCTTGGGTGGCTCAGTTGGTTGGGCGACTGCCTTCGGCTCAGGTCATGATCCCGGGGTCCTGGGATCAAGCCCTGCATTGGGTTCAGTGGGAGCCTGCTTCTCCCTCTCGCTCTGCTGCTCTGTCTGCTTGTGCTCTCTCGCTCTGTCAAATAAATAAATAAAATCTTTTTTTAAAAAAAAGCAATGAGCTTAAAAAAAGAAATTTAAAAAATTAAAATTCTTTTTTAAAAACTTGCATTTATCCATTTGAGATGTAATTGACATTATATTGGCTTCAGGTGTACAACATAATGATTCAATATTTGTATAGAGAAAACTATCATTCTTACAAAAGAATCATTTGTACAAATATATGCTAATATTTTGAAGATCTGAGTGAAATGGAATAATTTTGGGGGAAAACTTAAAATATAAAAACAATTTCAAGAAGCAGAAAACCTTAATAGGCCAATCTCCTGGAAGAAATCAAAGGCCAAAGCCAAGGTCTTGATCTGCTGGGTGGACAAGCCACCTTCTTCCTGTGCCTGCTTGCTTGCTTTTCCCCGGCTCTTGAGCAAGGATGGATGGCCGCATCAACCAACAGGGTCCAGGTCTGGCTCTGCTTGAACTTGATGATGAAGGTCCAATCTGCCAGCCTTGACTCCAAACAAGGTGATAATATCACCAAGTACATTGCATCTTTTCACTAGAAAAAGGAGATGAAAAATAACTTTTATTAAACACTATGCATACGTATTTCTTATAAGCACTATCCTTTACATTTAGTGCAGTTTTCTTTACTTACGAAATAACACTTATGCTCTAGAAATTGATCTGACAAGGACAGTGAGATCACCAACGAGAGTCTTTCGGTGCCTGTCAGTGCATTGCTTTAGTTCAATCCATGGCCCTTTCACGTCCCCTCACACTCTTATAACAGAGCAAGGGCCCCCCACCGGCTGCATCAGCAGCACCTGAAACTTGTCAACAATGCACCTGTTAAAGCAGAAACTCCGGGGGCCAGGCCCAGCTACCATGTTCTAACAACCCCTCCAGCGGTTTCTGATGTGCAACCAAGTTTGAAAAGTACTGCAAGTGACTTCATTCATGTCAGAGAATTTAGCATCTATCACAGCCCACTTCCTGTTGGTTGCATCAAAACGACTCAGAAGGAAAAAATTCCATTGCTTTGCAGGCCCCCTCTCGCTATAAATAGTGAACACTTGCTCACAAGCAGCTGGAGTTCCGGCCCATCCTTGTTGGAACTCTCCAGGCTCCGTAAGACACAGCTGGTACAGAATACCAACAGCCAAAAGAACAAGGGTATTGCCTCCGTGCTGAGTGGGGACTGCGACCATCATTCACTCCCTAAAGTCAAAAAGCGGGTTTTGCAGTAGAAAAATAGGAAAGCAAGAGTTGCCCTGCTTTTTCTTTTTTTCTAATGAGGAAGGTTAAAGTGGAAACAATTCACCGCTACAGCCCCTAATCCTAACTAAAGGTGGGATTCAAAGGAACAGGGAGATCTAATCCTGAGGCAACGAAACAGGAAAGACCAGAAACTGGAATCCTTTTCCTCTCCTTGTTCCTTAGTCGCCATCTGACCTTGGAAACATTATGTAAGCTTTTAATTTAGTATTCCTGTGCATGAAGTAGGAAAGATAATAACCCCTCCTTCTTTCATCACAAAATGGCAAGTGGCTTCATTATATGATCTAGAAAAGAAGTTTTAGGAGAGCCCCGGGCAGAACTGGCCCTAAGGTACCACAGTCCCATCTCTACCTGACTCTCTCCAACTCAGGGAGATACTGGGGAAGGGACAGTACCCTAAAGGCTCTCCCCGCAGCTCTGCGCATCCACAGGAATAACCTGAGCTGCCAATCCAGAACCCACCCCAAAGTCAAGGCTAATGGGGCCACTTCAGGCCTTGGTTTGTCCCTCTGACTTCCAGCGTGATGGGGAGAGGTGGGCGGTGCTCCTCCTGATTCTCCCTAATCCCATGGCCACCGTGATCAAACATTTCAAGCCCAATAAGGTGGTGCACGCCCAGCAAATGAAAGGTGCCAATGGAGAAAGGAGGCGGGATTTTTAAAATCAAAGGGCCTAGGTTGCATTCCCTGTCCCTTCCTGAACCATCTCTCTCTCGCCCCCTGCCCCCTTCCTGCATAGGCCCTTCCAAGAGATCTGTAGTCTACTCACCTTTCCTTCCATTGGGAGCTCCTTAAGAACTGTGCCCTATATTATGCTGAGCAAAATAAGTCAATCAGAGAAAGAGAATTATCATATGATCCCTCTGATTTGAGGAGTTTGAGAGACAGGACAGGGGGTCGTGGGGAGAAGGGAGGGAAAAATGAAACAAGATGGGATCAGGAGGGAGACAAACCATAAGAGACTCTTAATCTCACGAAACAAACTGTGGTTTGCTGGGGGGTGAGGGGGTAGGAAGAAGGTGGTTGGGTTATGGACATTGGGGAGGGTATGGGCTATGGTGAGTGCTGTGAAGTGTGTAAGCCTGATGATTCACAGACCTGTCCCCTTGGGGCAAATAATACATTATATGTTAATCAAAATAATTTTTAAAAATCCTTAAAAATAAAAATAAAAAGGGACGCCTGGGTGGCTCAGTGGTTAAGCCTCTGCCTTCGGCTCAGGTTATGAGCTCAGGGTCCTGGCATCGAATCCCGCATTGGGCTCTGCTTAGCAGGGAGCCTGCTTCCCCCTGTCTCTGCCTGTCTCTCTGCCTACCTGTCATCTCTCTCTCTCTCTGTCAAATAAATCAATAAAATCTTTAAAAGACCAAAAAAAAAAAAAAAAGAAGAAGAAGAAGAATTGTGCCCTAGGTTTGCTATTCCTTTGCACATTCTAAGGGCTTGATATATGTTTGTTGAAGGAAAGATAAAAGAAGAGTGAATGGATTCGTTCTTCCCCTTTGCTAAAGCACCCGACACATCTTTTACCCTCCTTTCGCCTGCCTCTTGCAGCTAACAATGGGTTGCCTGCATTATCCCCACCATGGGCTGCCCTGAGCTGGTGCTTTTTGAGATGCAGGATTTTATCATGATGAGGGGCCCTAGTTGTGGCTCAGACAACCTTCTTTTACATGGTAGAGTGAAGCTCGGAGAGAAGAAATGACCTGGATCTGTGCTTTGTCTAGAAACATCGTTGTCTGTAGGTCAAGCGATTGGATGCTAATCATGGTATCAAAGGACTTGGGAAACTTCAGAAGCGAAGAAGGGATTTGGGATATAAACGACATCTGGACGTTGTCTTTGAGAAATGAAGAGCACACGCGCACCTGATGGTGCAATGCCGCCCCCACCTCCCGGGGTTGATACAACCGCAACTAACTCACCCACAATCACGGACAGCAGAAGATAAAGCTTTTGAAAATGGGGATGATGTTGTTTGGCTACCACAGGCCTGCCTGGTCCTTGCCAGGGGTACAGACTACCCCTCTCAAAGCTCCGGAGGAGAGAGAATGTGCTCTCGCCGCCTCTTAATGTGTAAGGAATACAACCAAGACTTTTAGAGCCATTCTTGATCTCCTGCTTACTTGTCTAATCAATTTATGAAGGAGGGCTTGGGTTCTGTCCTTCTTAGGGGCTTGAAGAGGAGCAGCCTGCCAAGGTGGGCCAATCACAATCAGGGGAGAAATTCAAAGTTTACAACTGAGTCCACCCAGCAGGGTGGACTTAGACTTCCTCTTAGAAGTCTAATTCTAAGAAGGACTTAGAATTCCTGGATGGAATTCTAAGATGTATAAGGCTGTCCAGCCTTTGTCGTGTCCCCTTCCTCTGCTCCTACTTGCCCTACTTGCTTGCAGAGGTGGTCCCCTGAGCCTCATGCCTGCCCCAAAACCCAGATCTGGGGTTTACCCTCTCTGGCCTGACACCAAGACCTCTTCACAGTCAGCTACCCTTTTCTGGCCCAGGCCTCCCACCTGATCTCCCCTCCCAAACACAACTTGCTTCTCCTGCATTGATCTCATTTGAGCAAAGGAAAGGATTTCTATTGCAGACCCATCGACGGCAGACCAGAAAGGGGGATGGATGGCCAGAAACAGCGCCTCCTTCTCTGCTAGCAAAGTGAGGCCACACTCAACTCCTACCACTTCCTCTGCTAAAGTGGGAGGCAGGTCTACTGTCCTCCCACGGAAGGATACCACACAGAAGGCCTCAAGCAAGAGACAGGAAAAGGTCCTCCACGAGTTCTCAAAATGTAATTCTTCCATGATAAGAGTGCGACCATTTGTAAGCGAGGTCTACCAGGGATCCGGAACTCCACATCTCCCCATACCCTGTGATGTAGTAGTACCCCCACATGACAGATGAGAAAGCTGGGGCGTGGAGACCTTAGTAAGTGGCCTGCTGGTGACAGAGCTTGAATCTGAACCCAGGTCTGTTTGACTTCAACACCCATGTTCTTAACTCGTCCATTCTTAGACAGTCAGCACACCTCTGAGAAGGTACCAGACAGTATCTTCCTGTAGGGAGCTGGAGAGTGTCCCACGGTGGCCTCTTCCTCCTCTTCCACATATCGAACTCTCACCTCTGTGGGAAGCTGATTTCCTGCCACTTTTCTCTCTGCACTGCCCCTCCTTCCTTTAATATCTCTGCCTTTCATGGGTGGTTTCTGATGGAAGGGAACTGATGGCTCTTTATGACTATCCTTTTAGTTCTTTTGAAAAAAAATGGGAAAAAAACAAGTTTATATTTTAAAACATGGAAGCATGATTCAGTGAAGTGGTAAGTTATGTCAGAGCAAAGAACAAAAAAGGCAGAACCCTTGGAAGGAAACATACCAAACCTGTACAGCTCATTGAAAAGCTATTTTATACCTTGAAAGGCTCGCTCTCCGGAACCAGTGTGAGCAGTGAGAGGATCGTTGTGCTCCTCTTGCAAATACCGCCAGTGTTAAAGCCCTGGCATCATTCGAGAAAAAGCCAGAAGCAGCCTTACCAGGGTGTCAGTCAGCTACTGAACACCTGACCAAACTTGTTACTCAGTCAGCCTCTCTGGGCCTCAGCTTCCCATCTGCCAGTGAGTTCCAGATCCCAGAGCCACCTTGAATGTAACCAAATCATCTAGGGAGCCTTTCAAAAGTTCAGCTCTACTCTGCAACTCTGATTGAAGATCTCGCAGATGAAAAGCCTACGAACCAATATGTTTTAAAATTTCCCTGGGTAGGGCGCCTGGGCGTCTCAGTCCGTTAAGCGTCCACCTTCAGCTCAGGTCATGATTCCAGGGTCCTGGGATCGAACCCCTCATTGGGCTCCCTGCTCAGCGTGGAGTCTGCTTCTCCCTCTCCCTCTGCACCTTCCCCTTGCTTATGCGCGCGCGCTCTCTCTCTCTCTCTTGCTTGCTCACTTGTTCACTCTCTCTTGCAAATAAATAAATAAAATCTCCCCAAGTCCCCTGGGTCATCCTTACCTACAGGCAGATTGGGAAACCACGGAACTAGGTGATACCTAAGATAGTTCCCAGCTAACTCTAAGGGCGGCCTGATAGTGACAATTTGCTACTTGCTCTGGACAGAGTCCTGCTGGAAAGAATGCCTTCCTCCTTAAACGGCAGATTCCTTGCTTTCAAGTGTATTGACAAACAGAACCATCTTAAGAGTTTCCGTTTTTATATCTCAACGTTCTTGCCGAGCAAAGTCTCTGCAATGATAACATCTTGCAGGGAAGAGATTTTCGAGAGCAAAATGTAAGACGTCATTTATTTTGGAGAATGTTTGAAAGACAGAACTATCGCCCTCAGGAGTTGCAATGTGTCCCCCTAAAAAAAAAAAAAAAAAAGGGGATATGCTGAAGTCCGAATTTCCGTACCTCAGAACGTGTCCTCATTGGGAAATAGGATCTCTGCAGAGGTAATCAAGTTAAAATGAGGTCACTTGTGTGGGGCCTAATCCAATGTGACTGAGTTTTATAAAAAGGGGAAATTAAGACACCGAGACAGACACACGTGGAGATGACACGAGACGGGCCTGATGAAGGAACATCAAAGATGGCGGACAACCTCCCCACACTCGGAGGAGGTGAGGAAGGACTTCCCGTGTTGCAGAGGGAATACAGGCCAAGCTCACACGTTGGTTTTGGACTTCCAGCATCTAGGACTGTGAGACATTACATTTCTGTTGTTTTAAGCTACTGGGTTCGTCGGGCTCTGTGGCAACGCTAGGACACAGTTATAATTACCAGCCTGGATTTTAAAATAATGACAACAATGGCCACCACTGGTTCCAGGGTTTCGCATGTGTGATCTCATTTAATCCTATCCATAACCCAGTGAACTGGGTTTATCATCCCCGATTTCATTTTACTGTCATCGCCATTTTAGAAAACGCACAGGCCTGGCTAGTAAGATTAAGACATTCTCTAAAGATCAGACAGCTCAAAAGGGGTGGGACTTGGAGCTGATCTAGGACCATCTGACCCCAAAGCCCTCTGTGTTAGGTTGCTGTTGACACAACAGAGGAAGAACCACACTTAGATGAGAAAACTCAGCTATTCCTAGAAACCCACCAAGGCCAGTATTTATGGCCTCATCTCCTAATTTTGCTTAAAGTAAAACTGCAGATTGGATCAGAAAGGTAAATACCAAAACACAATACTACATACATGTAAAATGGTTTTAAATTAAGTCATCTGAGATTGTCCAGACCCTGATTCTAGCTCTTGGTATAAATTAATCAATAATTGAGTCTGCATATTTTATAAAGATGATAAAAATAGTGATATAAGAAGAACGACGGGCTCCATTTTACAGTCGATGAAACTGAGCACTTGGGAGCAAGAAGGGACTTGCCCAGAGGACATGGCTGCATCAAATCTCAAGCCAGAGCCTGGGTAGTGGAACCACCTCACTCTTAGTCCAGTATGTCCTGTCTCTGTTAGAAGCAAACATGGGTGTAAAATGTTCCACATATATGATGTGATCCTTATTTTTCCAATGAGATTTTTCCCCCCTGAATTTGCCCAGTTGGATATATAAACTATTAGGGCTATAGATGAGAGTCAAATGTCTATAATATTTAAGTATTAATTTGGGGGCGCCTGGGTGGCTCAGTTGGTTAAGCCTCTGCTTTCGGCTCAGGTCATGATCCTGGGGTCCTGGGATGAGCCCCGCATTGGACTCTCTGCTTGGCAGGGAGCCTGCTCCCCACCCCCCCACCTGCCTGCCTCTCTGCCTACTTGTGATCTCTCTGTCAAATAAATAAATAAGCTCTTTTAAAAAAAAGATATTGGGGCACCTGGGTGGCTCAGTGGGTTAAAGCCTGTGCCTTCGGCTCAGGTCATGATCCCAGGGTCCTGGGATCGAGTCCCGAATCGGGCTCTCTGCTCAGCGGGGAGCCTGCTTCCTCCTCTCTCTGCCTGCCTCTCTGCCTATTTGTGATCTCTGTCAAATAAATAAATAAAATCTTAAAAAAAAAAAAGATATTAATTTGGGGGGCGCCTGGGTGGCTCAGTCGGTTAAGCATCTGCTTCGGCTCAGGTCATGATCTCAGGGTCCTGGGATGGAGCCCCATGTGTGATGGGGAGCCTGCTTCTCCCTCCCTCTTTGTCTCCACCCCCTCCCCTCACTTATGCTCTCTCTCTCTCTAGTGAATAAATAAAATCTTGAAAAAAGATACTAATTTGGTTGCACATATAGTTAAATTACACATTATGTAAAAAATGTTGCTATTTTCAATCTCATATATCATGAGACAATTGTCTCAAACCCCTCCCAAACACCTTCAACATCCCTGGCTTCATCATCACAAGAGCCCTTTTTGGAATCACCTAACACAGTTTTCCAGAGCACATTCTTCTCCTGCCTAAGCACTTAAAATTCCACCCAGGACATGTAGTTGGAAATGTTACCTTCTTTTGTATTTGCCCTCTAAATTTAGATTCATCAGTGCTACAAGTATAACTGTTTACCACTATTGCTTTTAAATGACCTTGACGAATTCATTTACAAAGATATACAGCACAGCAATGGTGAGGTCCTCTTTCAAGGAATAATAACTGACCAACCACATGTTAAATTTCTTTGCCTCCTTCTTTATCAATTCTACCCGGAGATCCTCTCTACAAGCTTCCAAAATTAGGGTTGATTGGCTTTGTTTCAGGTTAATGGGTCTTTCCCAACCAACATACTTTCTTACTCAAATAACATGAAGAATTTTAGAACCCCCTTATAAGGAGACCCCTCCCCCTTTTTGAGGCCTCAATTTTAGGTGTTAAAAGCCTTGGCCTCAAGATAGTGACGGAAAGATCAGCTACAAGGGGGAAAATGCCTGAAGTTACCTCGTGGGAATTTCAGTGATTTTCAAAGATGAAACCAAAACTGAACCTACGATTTTTTAAGTTGTATTATCGTGTTTATACTTAGATAACTCAAGCAGAAATTCCCCGAGAAAGCTCCTGAGTCACTGATTATCACTTGGTTTTATGGAAGAATTCTCACATGTTGAGTCTAGCCACTCATACTCGACAGGTGGAAGCACTGGCGTTGCTCTCCACACACCTCCCCGTGCCCTCTGTTGCATCCAGATCTGCAGGAATATTCCTTTGGACAGGCTCAGACTGGCCTATGCCCCAACAGTCCGGACAGGCTTGGTTCTTGTGCAGTGCGCAACCTCAGCCCCTCAGCCGTGTGGGGCCATGGCAGCTGGGTGTCTGCTCTGCTCTTCGAAACTTCCATAGCCCTGGCCCTCCCTCATCCTCCTTTGTGGGAAGCTGCTTTTCCTCAAGCCCTGGTATTCAAGATAAACATTTAAATGGTACTTGGCATTCATTTTCCTCATTTTGTTTCCTAGAATTTCAACACGCTTTTTCTACTGAGCATTGTGGGTTAAATAGGCTTTTGTGGGCTAGTCTGGGAACATTGTCTCCAGTGAAAAAACGCATTCTGTGTTGGAAACAAACAACAACACAAAGAAATGTTGGGAACACGACCTCTTTGTAGAATGGGGACTGCCGGTCCAGTCTCATGTATTGGAGTTAAAGCATACCAGCGTTTTCTTTTTGAATCTGGGCAGCCTTTTTTTTTTTTTAAGTCTCAATCTGGGAGAGAAAGCTTTGAATCTGGCCACATGTGGGGGACGCTGAGAAACAGACCATTTTGATCCTATCATCCTTTTTCTAACTGGGAGAGAGGCATAGAAATAAAGTGATTTGATTGCCTTCTTCCTCTTTAGGAAAATGCCAGCCTTTCAAGGGAAAGGTGGTGGGAGGTGGTGGTTAAATTGTTCATTCAGTTAACAATGATCATCTACTTCATTAATTACAGCAGCCGACAGCCATATATTGAGCATCTATGATATTCTAGACATGCTCTAGCTGTTCCAGTGAAACCTCTGACAAAACAAACAAGGTTTATGGGGAAACTGACACTAGGTAACAGAATACAACTAATAAACAAGAACATGTAAAGTAGCAACAAATGCTTTGGTGGAAATTAAGCTGGGAAAGTATTGAGCAGGAGAAGTGTGCTTGGAGAGCTACCTTTGGGTGGATGGTCAGGGAAGGCCTCCCTGAGAAGCAACTTTTGCACTGAGACCAAACCCAGCTATAGATAATAGGGAAGAGAATTGCAGGCAAAGGGAATAGGGAGTGCAAAGGCCCAGAGGTTGGCTGGAACTTGATTTTATTCCATGAATGGAAGGGTCAGCGTGACTAGAGTGTAGCAACTGAGAAGGAGGGAGGGTAATGTGAGAATTGGTTGCAGAAGTGGTGAGAAATCAAATCCTATAAGGCCTTGCAGCCAGGGTGAGCTGATTAGATCTGGTCCTGAGTGCAAGGGCAACACCAGGGCAACGGCTTATGTGATCTGACTTGAAAAGCCACACTCTTACTCCATGAGAAGAAAAGAGTAGAGCCAGAACCTGTCACTAATACGAGGATAGTTGGGATGGTGGTGGCCATTAGCTGCTGGACATTTACCCTGTGCCTGGAACCCTTTTAAAGCGCTTTACCTGCAATACATTGATTAATCCTCACAACTGCTTTCTCCAATGGAAATTATTAGAATTTCCATATTACACATAGGAAAAAATAAAACCTAAAAAAGTAAAGAAACTTGCCTCTGGCTAGTAGGATTAAAAAAAACAACTCCTTTTCTAATTATGTAAGTTAATAATAGTTATTATGGGGGTGCCTGGGTGGCTCAGTGGGTTAAGCCTCTGCCTTTGGCTCAGGTCATGATCCCAGGGTCCTGGGATCATGCCCCACATCGGGCTCTCTGCTCAGCGGAGAGCCTGCTTCCACCTCTCTCTCTGCCTGCCTCTCTGCCTGCTTGTGATCTCAGTCTGTCAAATAAATAAATAAAATCTTAAAAAAAAATAATAGTTATTATGAAAAAAATTTTCTTAAATGACAAAAAAATATATAAATCACTTGAGATCACATCACTCTGACTTAACCACTGTTAACATTTTGGTTCATGTATTTACAGGTGCTGTGCTGTGGAAATATATTATCTACTATTTTCAAAAGCCATAGGACTGCTTACTCATATGTGACATAATTCTTAGATTACAGGGTTTTTACTTTTTATTATTAATTTTAGAAATACTGTCCACAAATCCGTCTTGAATGAAGATATGAAAAAATGTCGAATTGTAATACATAGTAAATGATGGTTTAAAATTATAGCGTAAGTTCGGATTTTTTTTTTAAATAATGAAGTTCTCCAAAAAAGCATGTTTCTGTCCTTTCTTGCGCCAACAGTTCAAAAATCATGGGTCAGACACAAAATGCTCCCAAGATAGCTATCCCCAGCCACCTGCTCCACTGGGCTTGTTTGGGTCAATCAGTGGCAGAGGCCGCCTCCGGGCAATCTCTTGCGTTCCTCTCCCGTACCCCACACGTCCAGCACTGAGACCAGCACCCGCGGCCTGATGCAGCAGCAGCAGCCCCAGTTTCGGCCCTCCACTTCAGCCTCTGTAGCCAGAAAAGCTGAACAAACTGGGCCTGAGGAGTAGGTCATCTTAAAAAATTGAGGGTCTGGGCACCTGGGTGGCTCAGTCAGTTAAGCGTCTGCCTTCAGCTCAGGTCATGATCCCCAGGGTCCTGGGATGGAGCCCCACATCAGTCTCCCTGCTCAGCGGGGAGTCTGTTTCTCCCTCTCTTTCTGCCCCTTCTCCCACTTATGTACTCTCTCTCACTCTTTCTCTCAAATAAACAAAATCTTCAAAAAAAAAAAGAAGAAGAAGAAGAAGAAAGAGAGAGTCATCTCAAATAAGAGACCCCTCCGTAAGAGCGTACTTCCAGAGATAAAAGCCTCTGCCAGCCAAGGTTAGACATGTAGCTGCCCCCCATTCGTCCAGCTTGATGACACCAGGAAATCAAATGGGAAGCTTCTCCCAGAACTCTTCCTCTACTCTGCCTTCCTCTAGAACTGTTTCTCCACCACTGTCCCGTTACCTCCCTTTCCTTTTTGTACATCCTCATGGTGAGGACAGTCATGGTTCTGAGCCCACTACCACTAGTTATGTGACCTCAGACACGTTATTTAGACTCTGACCCTTGGATTTCCTCCTCTTTACTGGGAGATAATCCTTGGCAAGATCATTATCAGGATTAAAGGAAATCGTCAGGTTCAAGCTCCTGGGATACAGTAGACTGTCTCTACATGTTGTTCCCTTCTCGCTTCTCTCCTGCCCTCCCATGTCCACCCTTCCAAGGATCTCATTCTCTGCACTGACATGTGTGGTGTGGTTGAAGGCCCTATGGACCTTGGTTTGAGCCCCAGCTGGCCACGTTTTTGTTGTGGGACCCTGTGTAAGTCTTTGAACTCTCATGGTCTTGGAGATTACTGTCAGATACAAATGAGGTCATAGATTCCAAATTACTTTTTATTCAAGATAAAGCTCTCCAAAAACTAGGAAAGAATGGTAATAAGAGAAATGGCCCTTGGGTGAAAATGACCCTATAAATAAGATAAATCCACTGGATAATCAATAAACTTTCAATAAGCATTTTCAGAGGGACCATTTTGAAATAGGAAAGTTAATTGCAAGATACCCAGATCTTGTACAGGATTGGCGGAAGGGAGGAGAAACTGATTTGCTCCCTCTCTTATCATATATATCGCTGAGAACGAACCAACATAGCCTGCTTCAGTTCACCACCTTTGGCCACACTGAATGGGGGACTCTCAGGGGAAGCCGGTCCAGAGAGAGAGAGAGAGAGCCCAGGCTCTGTGGAGGAGGGGCCCCACCTTCCCAGCTGAACAATAACAAGGCTGCCACTCTGATGGGGAGCCCATGCTCGGCCCAGGCTTGAGGCACAGACCAGACGCCAGGTTAGGCAGAGATACTCAGGGTTTACAGAAGACGAACCCCCACACCCAGGCCAATCAGCTAGGATTGTTCTCTGTGGAGACAGAGCGAGGCCTGCCACAGGGTCTTTGTCTGTCTTCTTCTATCTTGAGCACAGGGGCTTTGGACCTGGGCTCTTTAAAGATATTCCAAAAGGTTGGCCTACAGCCTCTTTTCGTGGGAATTGAGCAACAGACCCAGTAAGGAGGAGCAGTGGGACCTTAAATGACCTGAAAGGACACTCTTCATTCAAAAAGACTGGCATCCAGCAAATTACATTCAGAAAAGGGATGGTTTAGCATGAAGGTCCTCTGGGTCTGGGCTGCTTATGGGCCAAAGGTGTCATTTCAATGCCAGGGATCCCAAACATGTCATCATCTTGTCCTGGTCCATGACTTGAGTTAACAGGCTCGTGGGATATTTTCATTTCTGGATAATGAGTTCGAAGTCGGAGTCCTGTTTGGACAATGAGGACAATGAGGATCCCACTTTGTTCTGCATCTCTGTTCTAGCGGATGGCCCCTGCACCCTCAAGGTGACATTTCACAGCGTAAGTCATCACAGCAAAAGATCAACCTCTCAACCTCCCCAACAGAGGAGGAGAAATATCCTTTGGCTGGATGCTCAAGAAAACATGGGTTTGGCTGGATGCTCAAGAAAACATGGGTGACTCTCTGGCTGTCCAGAATATCTGTATCTTAATAAGCCTGATTTCTTTACCCAAAGTGCCCAGCAACCTAAGGAAGGTTGGGCTGCTGTTGGTGGCCCATGGAGCAAAAATGTGGTCCTTCTCTAAGACCACATTGCCTTCAGAAAGTTAGACTGGCAAAATAGGCACACACAAGGGATTTGACCAGACTTCAGAGGGAGTAAATGGAGACAGTGACTAAATTTGTGACTGAGGAATTTGGCAATACCCCAAATCCCCATCAAAGTAACTTGACTGTGATATCAGGAAGGTAGAAATAGAATGTGATTATGACTTTAAAAGCGTAAATCTGCCTAATTGCCTGTATAGGAGGCTATGCGGAGAAACCAGTTTGAAGAGACTAGAGCAGGCGGAATAGAAGCCCGAAGTCTCAGGAGAGGCTGGCAGGGCCACCTAAGCAGGGGTGAGTGGGGTGGGTGGGCAGTCTCATAATTTCAGGAATTCTATCAGAAGTATTTCTCTTGGGGACTACACAACTAATCTCATTTATTCTAACTTTAGGCTAACAAAGCAAACATTTGGATGGAATTTGTCTTCTCAAGTATATTTATCCACAAAGGAAGACTGCTTGCCATGACAACGTGGGTATTCCGGTCTGTTGGTCATAATTTGGATATGTACATCAGTCTCTGAGGTCTGGTTAATGTGAATCCATTTGAGGAAGGGCAAGATGAGGGCCTCAGTGAATGTGGGGTCATTTGTGACAAATAAGTCAGCTGGAAATAGTCTTCTATTCACTCAGTATATGGTAATGTCAATAGAATGTACAACATACCCACCCCACCCCCAGCCATGGTCTCATGTGCATATGAATGATGGCAGGACCTAAAAGTCTGAATTATAACCAGGCAAAATAATTTATAAAGCAGTAAAAGCAAATAATACTTTGGAAAATGCATTTGGTTTTGACGGTAGGGGTGTTTTTCAAATTTTGGCATCCTATTGATTTTTCCGAAGTAATTTCTAAAGCAGGTGCCTCTTTGAAAATTGTTTCCCACTTTTCTTTCTTTCTTTCTTTTCAAATTATGTCACTCGGCAGCTTCACCAGATCCAAGTCCGACATGGATTTTCATATCCCACCATGCAAGGACCAAAAGAACCAGGCACGCTGCAAAGGAAGAATACATGCCCAGAGTGGACCCAAACTGGGAGAGCTGGGCTGCATCTTCCCTTCCCCCATGCCCCAGAAGATCTAAATTTAGTTCACTGGATATACTGCAATGACATTAACATGTTGCAAGAACAAGAATGAAGCAAAAGAGAAAAAAAAGAAGCTTAACGTGATGCAAGGTATTTTAATGCCATAGCAACTATGATGTCTTCTCTATTATTCAGTTCACTTCATCAGGTCGGGTTATTCTGCCCTCTCCTGCTCTTCCTGTTGCCATAATCAAATCAGGTCACCCTGAATTCGGGAGTCCTCTTCATGACTGCAGTCATGTATATTTCCAGCAGGATGAATTTTCGCCATCTCTTCCTTTGCTCCCCGGAACCTTTATTCGGTGTCCTTGATGTTCCTTGTTGCTCTTTGCTGTGTACCACATGCTGTAAATGCTTGCCTTTCATGCACATCTCCTCCCCCACACCTTCTCCTCACTGCTCCTTTCCCTGCCCCTCCCTCCAGCTTCTGCAGTTGTCACTAACGCAGCCACTTGATTAGTGACTCAGTAATTCAGGATTCAAGCACCTTGATTCTCCTGAATGGCCCAAGTCTCTCTTCATAAAGATCTCTCTCTCTCTCTCACCCCCCAGATCTGAGCACTGCTAAGTTGAGATGACTTGAGTCTTGAATATTCAGTCTGTTAGAGTTGCCCTGGCTTCTTCCCCTTTCCCTTTTCTGTGCACGTCCCTGGGGCTCTTCACGCTCTATTTAACTTTCCCCAGGAAAAGAATTTTTAGAGCCCACTTACAGATGGGAAAACTAAGGTCCAGAGAGTTTAATTGCCCAGTCGCATGGTTTGCTCTTGAAGGATACAAAACAAATGGGGTGAAAATTCAATCAAATTGGCGAGCTCAGTGGGAAACAATCTTGTTAAGGGGTGAGCAGTGCCAAATAAAGACGTG
This sequence comes from Taxidea taxus jeffersonii, assembly GCA_003697995.1. Taxonomy (NCBI): domain Eukaryota; kingdom Metazoa; phylum Chordata; class Mammalia; order Carnivora; family Mustelidae; genus Taxidea; species Taxidea taxus. The sequence goes on from ML109936.1 coordinate 36,475, forward strand.
ATGCCTATTTAAGAGTTCCCTCACCCATCCTGCTCTTGTCTTCCTGTTGGCAGTATAAACAAATCATCAAAACAGAGCCAGGGTATCAGCCACAGTTCCCCCAGGACACCTGAAACAGTTCTGCCTCCTGGGATTGTGAAGGCTCAGAAGATGGAGGTGGGGGGGGGGGCGACCTTCAACCTACCAGCATGGCTGGATGAGGGATCAGTCATCCTGGAGTCACTAGCTCGGGGACACTGACCAGCACTAGTGAATCTCCCATGAGCTCCCTTTCCACTAGGTTTTTCACAATTCATTTATTTCAAAGTGATGAATTGCTAGAATTTTTACCCCTAAATGTAGGAAGGTGCATAAAATACAAGATGCCTCTAAAAATATATCCATCGCAAGAGTTCTAGGAGTCTTATAAGCAAGCACCAGCCTTCTCTGGGGAAAGGACATGGGCAGTAAAATGAAGAAGATAACTCAGTATTGTGACTGCTCCATGAAGAGGAAGAGGGACTTACGTTTCCCAAGCTGAGTGTGAAGAGAAGGGTATGTCCCAGGATGCCAAGGAAGCAAGACTGAGCAGCTTAGAAAAGTCACGTCTCGGTGGGAGTGTGGAGGCAATCCCACCCCGGCCCTGGCTGTCCCGGGTCCTGTGCGGGGGCCCCCTCCTCCTGGTGGGGCTCACTTGCTGCGGTGCTCCTGGATCTGCTGAGTTAGGAGCTGGGCCGTGCTGCTGCCACTGCACATGGTGATTAAGAGCTTGATTGATTTTCTAGCCCGTGACCACATTGGTGGGGACAGAGTATGACAGAGGAGAATGGCGGGGAGCCAAGTGCAAAGAGGGTTTATGAAATGAGCTCTCAATGAAGGACACTGTGGGAAAGAATGCAATGGAAGCAGATTGGGGGCCGGTAGATGTGGGAAAGTAGAACAACTCAAAATCCCTCTTCGGACTGGAGCTAAAACAAAGCACTTCACCAAAGCACAGGAAGACGATCCAGTCTGTGAGATTTGACCCTGTTTATAGAAAACAAAGTATTCCTCTCTGCAAAATCATCACGGACAATGCTTCACCTTCACTCTGTACCAGGCACGGTGCTGGGTTGGAGCTACAGATAAGAAGCAGTCTAGAGAAGATGATCAGAAACATGCACGGAATGATTTGTCAAAAGGTAAATGTATATGAAGGGAACCGTTAAAACTGTTTTGCTTAAACTCTGGGCCCAGAGCCAGCAGGGATGAATGGGAGGGGAAGGGGCCTCTGGCTGTGTCCCCACCGCCACTGCTGGCTTCCTGGTGTGCAAATCTGAAGAAGGTTCTCAGGGAATTTTCGTTCCCTGCTTCTCATTCTGACGGGAAGGCCCAGGGGCTTCCCACCGCCACATTTACAGTCCAGAGGAGGCCTGCTTCAGGGATGGGGGCCAGGTGCAGGGCTCCAGGTGCTTTCAAAGTATGGGTAGAAAGTGAACACTTGACAGGGGGGGGGGGGGGGGGAACCTCACAGCACCCGGGGACAGTCGGACATCCTCCTCTGAACCTAAAGATGGGGCAGGACACTTGGGATATGATTTCTCCCTGTGGCCCCACATACCTGCCTGCATGTCTATGGTTCCACCCGTGTATGGTGAGGGGCAATTTGTTCCAAACCACTTCTCACCTACTCGAGCTCCCTTTGAGTAAAGGAATCAATTATTTTTGCTTCCTTTAGCCTTCATTTTTTTGCCCCCTGGTAAACTGGAGAAGAAGATGAGGATCTGGTGTGTTTTTGCACATCTGTATAATACGTAAGGGAGGAAATGATATATTTAAAAGGGGGAATTAAGAACAAATAAAACTCAAAAGCAGTGAATGACCAAGCTCAGTACCTGGTGGCTTTTGTTTAAAAAAAAAAATCAGAAATAAACTCCTCTTTCTGTGGTTCGTGTCTGAAAATGACATAACCTGGAGTGGTTCTTTCATCTTCCGCTGTAGGAACAGCTCTGTGTGGCTTTAAAGCCCAGGTATCTGCAACTGGGGGACTTGAAGGAGGTGGGGCTTGAGCCAGAAGACTTGAGAGGGGTGTAGTCTAAGCCAGGGGACCTCAGAGTAATCTAGCCTCAGCCAGTGGTGGGGGTGAGGGGCTCAGGGGTCAAGCCTGGGGGCTGGGCTCAGAATGGTCAAGCCTAGACTGGCAGAATTCTGAGTGGCCTAGACTAAGCTGGAGGGACCTTATACCAGCATAGCCTCACAGGAGGAACTCAGAGTGGTCTAACCTAAGCCAGGGGACCTCTGAGGGCTCTCCCCTAAGCTGGGGATCTCAGAGTCATCTAGCCTAAGTCTGAGCAATCTTATACCAGAGTAGCCTAAGCCTCTTATCTCCTGCTGGAGGAATTCAGGCTGGCAAGGGAGGGGGGGGTGTTCCCAGGGCCCCCCCTGCAGGTCAGCTGCATCAGGACCCAAGTGTCCTAACTCCTGGTCCAGGACCCTTCCCTCTGTTTCTAAAACAGTCAAAAGGGATTGAAATTCCTGGCAGTGTATGGTACGGGTGTCCCTAGCATTGTTCTTTTTTTCACAAAGGGAACATAAATTTAAGGAGAAACCCACAATACTCGATAAAAATATCTAGCATTTAAGCACAAAGCCAAAAACAAGGCGTGGTCACCCGGGTGTTGGAAGTACGCTGAAATCCTGAAAGTCTCATTTGTTCTTCAGGAAACAAAATGGAGCAACTTTTCTCTGCTCGCTCCTGTCCCCTCCTCCCGTGGCTGTTCCTGGCAGATGCCCAGAGCAGCACCCTGTAATTCCACGGGACATTGTGTACATTTGCATCGGTTCAACCAGCTATTTACAGCCGCCCTTTACCGCCACCTGTAAGAGGCAATGCCATAACGAGTCTAAGTGGCTGGGCCGGGAACTGGGTGCCCCGTGACTTTCTGCACTTGAAGAGCCCGAATCTATGGAGTGGCTGGCCCTTGGAGGAACAAGGAGACAGCTGGGGCATCACACGTACAGCGCGGAAGGCGCGAGAAGGAGGCTCGCCAGACGGAGGGTCTTTAGCTCCGCTCGGTGGCTCCTTTTCCATTACCGCAACCGCGAGGGGGAACCTGCCGGGCCTTCAGTGCGGCGTGTTTCCTGCCTGATAACGAGCCCGCCGCCGTTTGGATTTGCTGAATTTCTGAATCACCCGAGCCGCCCTACAGTCCCCAGGAGGGTGGGGCTCGGTGCGCTGGGGTGGGAGCCCCAGTTCGGCGGAATCGGGGCTGGATGTCACCCCCTGGAGTCCAGGAAACCTGCTCACGGATGTGATGCCGCGACGCAGGGACACCTGCGCTCCCCTGCGTGCCGCACTCGTGCAGCTCCGGGTGGCAAACGGGGTGAAGTGGGGGCGAGGGCGAGAGGAAGTTGCGGTGCTGGAGCGTCAGAAACGCTGCCTTGGCTTCCCCTGCTCTTTGGAGGCTGTCCCGAGGCGGGGCTGGAGGACTCTGCACCGCGGACTTCCAAGTGGCCCCCGCACAGCTGGAGGTCGGGAGTTCTAAGCCCCCTGAGGGCGGTGCCCTAGCGGTCCCAAGTACCCGCGAGAAGCCCGGTGCGCCCGACCGCATGCCGCGCTCGGAGCGCACCAAGCCGAGAAGAAGCAAAAGATAAACCCGGCTGGGCCCGGAGGCTGGCCGGCTGCGGTGCAGAGTCAGCGCGGCCCGGGAGCGCGTTTCGTTTTAAGGAGCCTTACTTCTGGGAAGGGACAGGGAACTGTCAATCAACGAGGGAGGGAGCGCACCGGCGCTGGGTGATGTCAGCGGATCATCTGCTCGATAACAAAGAGGGGGTATTACAGGAGAAAGTTGCAGCGGCGGCGGCGGTCACGGCGGCACCCCGGAGCCTCGGAGGCGAGGGGCCAGCGGGCGAAGGGAGGGGGGGAACGGCTGCTGCCGCAGCAGCTTAAGACCAAGGAATTGAAAGGGCTGTAGGGGGAGGCAGTGCGAACCAGCCCCGACTGCCCCTCCTCTTCCTCCTCCTCCTCCAAACTCGCAGGGTTCAGCCCCAGCGCTCGCTCAGCCGCCGGGAGCACCCGGACGGACCGGAGGCAGCCGCGCGGCCCCGAGCTGGGCACGGTCCCCAGCCGCCATGGATAGCGACGACGAGATGGTGGAGGAGGCGGTGGAAGGTACAGCGTTTCTCTGGGGCTGGGGGAGGAGGCGCCGCGGGCTTGGAATGCAGAAGGAGTGGCGGGCTGCGACCGGCGCGGCGCCGGGCCCCGCGGCCCCCACTGTCCCCTACGCAGGTGGCCCGCTGCCCAGCTCGGGCACGGGCCGGGCGGCCACGGCCACGCCGCCGGGAGCGCGCACTGCACGGCGGAGTGCAGGCCGGGAACCGGGTTCCGCCGGGCCGGGGCCCCCAGCAGGGTACCGCAGCTCCAGCCTGCCGGGCCCTCGGAGTTGCGAAGCTGCCCCGCACTCTGGCCTCCCCCTTTTCGGGGATGGACGGTGGGGGTGCGCGGGAGGACAGCCCCCTGAGACCCGCAGCCTCGCGGAGCGCTCTCTCCCGCCGGGCTTTGGCAACCCAAGCCCCTCTCCGGCTGCCAGCCCTTTCCTTCCGCTTGCCGCTGCGACCTGCGGTGACCGCGGCCGCGTCTGGGCTTGTCCCACCGCGCCGCGCACGGGGCCGACCCAGGCACGTGGCAGCCGCGGCCGGGGCGGCAGCTCTTCCGAAAAGATGAAATCATTGCAGGGCAACCACCACGCACCGGACTCGGGGCTTGAACGCTCGCCGACCGGGAGGCGGTGGCCCTCCCCTCCGCTGCCCCCGTGCGAACTCAGGCAAACCGCCCCTCCCCCTTCCTGCTTCCGAGCTCGGGTGCCGCCGCCGCCACGCTGTGCAGGCGCGCCGCAAGCCCTGACCGAAATTGCTGGGTGACACTTAACTTTCTGAATTCCATGCCGTTGGTTGTGGGTGATATCACCGCCTCGGTGTCGTGTTTCTCCGCCCCTTCTCTTCTAGCGCCCCTCCCCCGACTTTTCTCGCCACTTTGTTTTGCTGAGTTTCTCCACCTCTTTTTTTTTTTTTTTTTTTTTTTTGCTAGTTCTAAAAAGCGAGGTGGGGACGTTATACAATCTAGTTGTTTGTATCAGGAGATGTTATGATTTTGTAACAGTGAGTACTGGAAAATACTCTTTAGCATGTTTACTTTTTTGATTCCACCCCAGACAGCACGTCGTGATGTTTTGCAATGTTGTGTGGTATTATTCCAGCATATTTTAAACCAAGCGTCCAAGTAAATAACGTTAAGATTTTGGTTGAATCTGGTTTCTACCTAATTTGTATAAACAAGTTGTCACAAAAGGTAATGAAAAAGAAAGTAGCAACAATGTACAAATGCATAAGGATATGTAGTTATTGCTACACTGGGAGAAGAAATCAATTTTTATGTTTTCATAAAACATAATTGATTCCTTTTGCTGTGATCTCGAGGTCTTACGGCGAGATTAAGTATAATAATAATTCTGATTTCTCTGGAAGATATCCATCCTGATGTAACTGTCAAAACTTCTTATTTCTCTATCCAGCTTCAAAGAGTGTTAGTTGTTGTTGTTGTTTTAATTTCACAGTGTTGTGAATTCACAGAACTGTTTGTCTAATAATCAAATTCAATGTTGGGGGCTTCTGGCCCCAGAGCCAGTGATTGGGAGAGTCCATTGGAAGCCTTCAGTTAATTTAAATTATCGACTTCTTGTGCCTTCATGTTATGAAAGATAAACAAAAAATGTGCTCTCTTCAAATTGTTAGGGCTTGTTCTCATTCTTCAAAGCTTACTTTTATTTGTAAAAATTTAATGCAAACCCTTGATCACAGGCAGTGCTCCCCAGGTTAAAAACCACATTCCTTTTTGAAGCTGTTTAGAAACAGAAGGCCCGCTTGTTCATGGTCCCTGGGTTCCTTTCAGAAGGTGAACAAGCAGATTTAGAAATGCATCTATTGGTTAGTCCTTTATATAAACAAGGAAGAATCTGTTATATAGGACCAACTGTATGCATTACTGTCCCAAATCAAGAATATGCTTGAGTGTGAGGGGGTCACTAGTAATACGCATGCTGGCACAACCAGTTCAAGCCTTGAATGTTTGGGAGCAATCCAGGACACATGGTCACTCATTGTACCTGACAGTAAACAATGAGAGTAGGACAGAATCTTTTAGAGTCCTTAGAAGCTTTTAAGGCTCAAACTCTGCCTAGCGGGTGTGCGTGTATATACACAAAGTGAACTGTACCCGTGGGCTTTTCTCCAGCCATTGTTGGCCTTTCTAATGCCATCTGTAGCAGTCTTTGCTTATCATCTAACACGTCCTTGGGAGACTGCTAAAAGGCTCCATAAACAGAGCCTTTGGTCTCCACAGTTCCGTTGTCTTCCCTATTATGATCACTGCTGTAATTGTTTAGTTCTTACTGTGTTCAGACTTTGTGCTAAATGTTAGTTCTTACTGTGTTCAGACTTTGTGCTAAATGTTTCACACACACATTATCCACTCAGTCTTATGAAGTGGGCACTAATAGTATCCAAAGTTTACAGGGGAGGTACTGAGGTACAGAAGAAGTAAGAACTAATCCAGGGGGACACTTGGGTGGCTCAGGTGGTTAAGCAGCTGCCTTCAGCTCAGGTCATGATTCCAGCGTCCTAGGATCGAGTCTCATATCGGGCTCCTTGCTCAGCAGGGAGCCTGCTTCTCCCTCTGCCTCTGCCTGCCACTCTGTCTGCCTGAGCTCTCTCTCTCTCTCTGACAAATAAAATAAATAAAATCTTTAAAAAAAAAAAAAAAAGAACTAATCCAGGGGCACTCAGCAAGGTAGGAGATAGGCTTAGACCTCCAGAACCTCATTCCACCATACCAGACAGTCTCCCCACATTTCCCCCCCCCTTTTTTTTTTAGTTTTTAGTGAGTCAGTCAAATATATGCAATACTCAGTAACTCAGTTTGGAAGCAATAGTTAAGTACTATGTCAGCATCAGTTTTTATCACTGGAGAGCTTGGTTCTGACAGAGTTCAGTGACTTTCAGAAAAATGTATTTGGGGGAAGAGAATTTAGCTGACAGCCTCTCCAACAGACATTGTTTTTCCTCTTTTTGTTCTTCCTTTGCAATTTATCCTGAGGAAGAAATTGGTCTTCGAAGGAGTAGAGCTGAAGTGTTGGTTCTTTGTCAGGGTGGAACCGTAGCCTGGGTGAAGTTCTAGGCTCTGAGTGGTTGAATCCCGAGGGGAGGTGACCAGTGGAGGGAGTAGCTGTTTACTGCTGCTGGGTAGGCAGCAAGCCCTGGGCCTCAGAGGGCCCAAGAAAGCCACCTGAGATCCTGCTGTGGCTTTTAAAAAATTCTTCCAGGCTCATTCGTTCAGTAGGAAGTAGTGTTTATTACTAGATTTATTTCTTTGTCTACCCGTAGATAACAAAGATGAATACATTGTGGTCTCTGATAGAATTTTAAATACATCTATCCTATCCAAACAGATGAATTATGGTGGTTGAGAGGAAGTAAAAATTACTTCCAGCTTGGGGAGGGAGATGGAGAAAGATTTCCCAGAAGAGGTGGTATGGAGGTGATTCTAGTTGAAAGAGGGCCTCAGTGAGCGAACACAGAGGTTGGTACCTTGCCATTATGGAGGCACATTGAGAGACTATAAACATTTGGTTCTGCCAGAACAGAGGGCCTGGGAGGAAAGTGGATGATAAGACAGGGGAAGGGCTGTGTATCAGAGGCTGAAAATGTGGATTGTGTGCTGAAAGCCATGGGAGGCCATGGGGGCTTCTTAAAACTAGGATTGACAGGAGCAGAGTTCTGCTCTGGGAAGGTGAACCAGCAATGGTGAGCAGGATAAGGGATCACCTAGAAGATTCTTTGAAATAATCCAGATATGTGGTTAAGCAGGCAGGAAAAAAAAATGGAAAGGCTTGGAACAATATAGGAGATGCTGAGGAAAAATACTCCAAAAAAAGGAAGTATCAGAATGTCTGAAAGTAAGGAGCCAGGATGAAAACAAGCAAGCCAGTATTCCACTGCTCGCAGCTCCTCAAAGTATTAAAAATATTTTTAAGTCCCCCTAATATCTTATCCTGCCTGTCTCTAACAAGGCTGGCTCATGCTCTGTACTTGGGGAAAATGCATGCCAAGTGCACCAGTAGCACCCCTTCCCCATGGGCCATGCACTAAAATTATGACCCTCACAACTAATAATTGAGCTCTCATGAAGAATACTCTCAAAAACCAAAGTATGCTTTTAACACTCAGTGTAAATGCATCATTGTGAGGGGCCTGTTCTTTGCGCTAAACAGAATCAGTTTGCCTTTTATTATTATTACTTTTTTAAGCAGCTCTATTCTACAAGACCAACAATGCATGTCAGGGTCTCTTGTTCTGAAGGAAACACGCGAGACACAGGTGTGTGCACATGCGCACGTGCACGCGCACACACTCACACACAAGCCCTATTCTCAGATCTCCAGTGGGTAAGCCTGAGGCAGTCAGCAGCCGTGTGTCTGACCCAGAAGGAATTTCCTTTGCAGAGATGGACCATCACTGCCCGGAAGACAGGCCTGGCTTTCATCAGGTTAAGAAAAAAGCTCAGAGTAACTGGAGGGGGAAATTTTAACTTTCTATCTGTTCAGTAGATAATGATCTTTAGGACAAAGTGAAAGAGTAAAAGTATGAGACTGTTACATTTTTTTCCTTCTCTAACCTCTATAAATATTTAAAATCACACTGTGGTCGAATCTATAGCACGTGGGCTGCGACGGTATTATCAACACAGGATAGTCATTCCAGTGAATTTTCCTGTTGTTTGAGTCTGCTGTTCAACCTCTGTTTAGTGGGAACTGGCCCGGAAGGCTGTTGGCTGACTTGGAGCATTTTTACAAATTGACCTCAATCAGAGCAAGGAGGACTAGTGTTTCTCTTTGAGTTAGGTAACACTTGGAAGGGATAGGAATTTGCGAGCCGGACATGCTGTTGGAGATCCTGGTGGTCTTTTGAGAAATATCATAATTCCAGAGGCTTCTTCCACTTCTCTTCCTGGGTCCCGAAAATACCTACCTCTTTAGGGATGCCTTCTGCCACCAGCAGCAGGAAAGAAAGGGTATGCTGCTAGTTTGCACTTATCTGGAGAGAAAAAGATGGAAAGAATTGGGGAAGGGGCTTTCAAGTATTCATTAGCACGTTCAAGGTGGTTAATATGTTTCTCGGGTGCACTGCGTGGGCTTCCTCAGTTGAGGAGATAAGCTTGGAATGTGAGGGCTTGTTGTGAGGTGTGCTTGAGATAACAGGAAAGGATGCCCCCCATTGCCAGATGCCTAATAGGCATACAGACTTTTTTCTTCGCTGTAGAGCAGCAGTATTAAGCGACTGATACTGACCAGACAACTCTTCCATCGTGCTGTTATCCACATGGTGTTTGAGCAAGAGCTATACCAGATCGTCACACAGAAGCACTAATGTTGAAAGGAGGTGGGAGGGCCAAACAAGCAAATCTCTTCTCTTCCTTGCGTTACTTTCTTCGGAAAGTCTCTTTGTTGTTGCTAACTGTTTGGGTTTTTCAGATACCAGGTTCTACTGCTAGGAAAACCACTCCAGGCTATTAAATATTCAGGGTGGAATTCTCGAATGATCACAGCACTTAATTTCTAGCTCGTTTTAATTGATCCTATTCATTGATAACATCGTCCTCCTTTTGGAAAGATGAGAGGAAATCAAAACAAGCCAACTGTACACTGATAGAGGGAGAGGGAAACATCATGCATCCACATCTTCCCAAACACACCATGTTACCCAAGAAATGGCTCGCGTTTTCTGTCCTTCTCTCAGCTAGAGGCTAAGAAGGTGATGGGATGACTTTTCACTGGCCTGCTGAAAGACACACTCACATAAGCATCCTTCATGGGATGGGATTGAAGTTTTTGCTCTCATCTCTGTTGGGATCAGTACTGTCCCTCGGGTGCTTTTAGCATGTTCCATGTGAAGTGTCTACATGACACTTTAAATTTTCTCTAATTTTCCACCGCTGGGGATGCACCTGCAGTGTTTTATTCAGAAGTAGGACAGGACTGTCATGAATGAGGGAAGGTGAAAATGAAATTTTTACACTGGATTTTTTTCCACCTTAGTGTTCATGTTTACTATAATAGATCTCTTGATCTAAAGTACCATAAAAATTTTCATCAAACATTAACATTTTAAGGTCTAAAATATGTGAACTTTTTTCTGTAGGGAAAGCACTTTCAACTAATTAGTGACCATTTCAGTATAAGGCTAAAATGATTATTCTGATATACCTAAATCATAAGTAGAATGCTAAATCCATAGAAATGTTAATCCCAACATTTCATAAAAGCAAGCTTTCAGCTATACACGGAGTGGGTTTTTTTTTATGAAAAGAAAAAAGTATATTTAATTTATTTCAATGAGAGAAATGTCACCAGTACATATTTAGAAAATAATTGTCCAAATTATTTCATATGACTCGAGTATCATTGAACATGCCTTGTCTAGTTAATTTTTGAGTGAGAAGAAAGCAATTATGGCTTGGTTGCTTTCTAACCATTAATTTCCTGGCCTTTTGTAGAAAAAAATTTGTGTTAGGAGGAAAGGAACCATATCAATTGTGATTTAAGTAGTCACGTTTTATTGTAATGTTCTAGATAATTCATTCTATAAAGAGTCAAGTGTAACAATAAAACAGTATATCTGTTCGTTGTTATTTTATGTTTATAATCAATAACACAAATAAAGAGCTTTTTTGTTTTTCATAATAACGCTTACTTAACCTCTCTTCTAAGGGGTGATTTTTTTTTTAATCATGTTGGAAGGAACCATTTTAGGAGACTAAAGCATTCATTGTGGTGGTATAGTTTGTGTTTTCCTTTATGTCTGTGAGCCATCTGGAAGCCCCATTAAAGTGTTTAATATCCCTGCATTGCACATCGTGATTAATGCTTTCATACCTTTTTCATCCATGACCCAGGTCGTTAACCCAGGAAAAGCCAGGAAATTAACTACTGCCTTCATTTTCACCCACCTCCATAAAATTAGCTCACCAGAATAATTGGGGAGATACCAATGAGGTGACTTCTGGGTTTTGTGAAATATGTACATAATAATAAAAACCTAAACATTGACTGTAAACATAAATATTGGAATATACCAGTCTGTGACCCAGAAAGAACCAGCAGTTAAAAGATCACAGTATAGGGGAGCCTGGGTGGCTCAGTGGGTTAACGCCTCTGCCTTTGGCTCAGGTCATGATCCCAGGGTCCTGGGATCAAGCCCCGAATCAGGCTCTCTGCTCAGCGGGAAGCCTGCTTCCTCTTCTCTCTCTTCCTGCCTCTCTGCCTGCTTGTGATCTCTGTCAAGTAAATAAAATCTTAAAAAAAAAAAGATCACAGTATAATAAGAGCCGCTGATGTTCAAAATCACTACTGAAATAACCACAGGGATACTTGTAGCTGCGTTTATTTTTTTTTTAAAGATTTTATTTATTTATTTATTTATTTTATTTATTTGACAGACAGAGATCACAAGTAGTCAGAGAGGCAGGCAGAGAAAGAGGAGGAAGCAGGCCCCATGCAGAGCAAAGAGCCCGATGCAGGGCTCCATCCCAGGACCCTGAGATCATGACCTGAGCCAAAGGCAGAGGCTTTAACCCACTGAGCCACCCAGGTGCCCCTTGTAGCTGCATTTAAAGCACAAACTCTCTGAACATAGTGGGAGAGGGTAAATGACAAGGCTATTACTAAACAGTCAAAGCTGAAAGACACTGTAAAGGAAAGCAGTAAGTTCAAGGTTAAGCTGAAGTTCAGGCTTAGAAGGACTCTGAGTTCATGTGTTAGTACAATGCTAGGTGTATAAATATTAGGGCAGTTTCAGAGACGTGGCTGTGTCCCTTGTTGTATGAGTATAACAGAGGAAGCAGTAAGGTTTTCAAAAGACACCGGCTAGCAATCCTCCACATCCTCCTACATAATGATCTGTAAAATTATATCGTATACTGAGTTCTACAACTAGATAACTTATTGCAAAGACAAAGTACCTTACAGTAGACTATTTCAGTTAAGCAAGAGAGTTTGGGGGCATTGTTTCCAAATCTGAGCAGTGCCATGTAGGGAAGTACTTGGTAAATTGCAACATGCAGATGTTATTATTGGGAATAACTTGTAGTCCCCAGTAAAATGCCAGCTCGTTTGTGCTTCCTAGTCTGAAATCTGTTTAAGTCCCTCTACTGTGCCCCCCCCCACCTGTTCACAAAGTACATAATAGATCAGTTGATACTTCTGATGCAGGCTCAGAACCCTTGGTAGGTGCTCTCCCCCGAGGCAGGCAGGGCCCCCCCCGCCCCGCCCCCGGCTGCTCAGGGAACGGGCTGGCAGGATCCGAGTGCAGACATGGCAGTGGGAGCGCATTGAAGATGTTAAGCTTTGCTGTGTGCTTCCCTTTCTCCAGGGCACCTGGATGATGATGGATTACCACACGGGTTCTGCACGGTGACCTACTCCTCCACGGACAGATTTGAGGGGAACTTTGTTCACGGAGAAAAGAACGGCCGAGGGAAGTTCTTCTTCTTTGATGGCAGGTAGCCCTCACAGTTTTGTTGAGCTTTGTCTTGCTTGGGGGTGGAGGGGTTACCAAATTACTGTACTTGAAGAATGATAAAAATGAAAGAATTTAAGTGGATGTTTTGGTGCCACTTACAGGAGAGGCAAAAATCACCCCAACAGCTACACGCTGCTTTGGGGACCCAGGGAGTCGTTCGTGCTCCTCTGGGGAGCCAGTCTGAGGCTTAGGCCCCTCATCACTGCCTCCTAGGCTGTGCTTGCCACATCTCCTCTGTTGTGCTGGAGTCAGGGAGCTCCCATCATGCACACATTAGTTATGGGGCTCACCCAGTTCTTTGATGGATTTCACCTGCTTGTCCACATAATGAGTCCCTGTGAAGTCACACAGATGGGGGTGGTTTTTGTCGGGGCCCAGCTTGGGTGGCTCAGGTAGCAACTGATTCTCACTTCTTTTCAAGGACAACACACACTCCAGTGCACGCAGCCCTCTCTCTCCCTGCTGTCACGGTCTGGTTCCTTCAAACACTTTGAAGGATGATGTGGCCACCTCATGGGTTCCGCAGCTTCGTGATTTTCTCGGCATATGCCCTGTCCTCATGAGACGGGTCAAGAAAACATTTAGCAAGGCTCTTCAAAGTCGCCTCATCACAGGTCAACCAGGGAGACACGGGAGAGGTGAACACAGAGTGTTCAACTCCAGACTCAAGGTGTTTGACAGGCTGCCCTTTGGGATGACCGTCGTTATGTGTGGTCCCTCCATGGTGATGTCACAGTTGCTACCTTTGATGCTCTGCCTCTAGCTAAAATATGTTCCACAGCAGGGTTCTTGTTATTTTGCTTTCACCTCCCATCTGAGAATGCCATGAGGCAGAAGCTCCTTACCCTCTTGAAATAGGTGGGAATGACCACAGGAATGACTTTCTCTTTCAAGAAAAGATGGAATTGTAGGGGCACAGTTTTCCAACCGTGACTTTTAAACCATGTCAGTTTCAGAAACAGAGAATGACCATGTGAATTTCTCAAGCACTCAGAGGAATTCAGAGACAGGGAAGGCCAGCTCTCTTTCTGCCCGCTTGATTGAGGAACAAGGAAATGGATTTAGCTAAAGCAGATTCTAGGATTCTGTAGGGTACAGCACTGCTTCTAAGCTCTGGACATCGGTAATAAGCCAAAGCGTCCTATGCCCGGGAATTCCTCTGGGAAAGGGAATGTCTAAGCTGACAGTTCAAGGGTGACGGAGGGACTGGCTTGTGACCAGAATGCCTTTTCTGTAGATGCAGTGGGTTGTTTTTAAAGTTTTTAACAAGTTCTTCAGGCCCTCCATTATCTGATATAAGGAGAAGTGAGGAAAGTAACAAAAACCTATCACAGAACTTTTGTACGATTTCATTTTCATTATTAATCCCAACCTCTTTCCCATGATCCCCAGCCCCACACCACATTTCTTTTCAGTGGAGCTTTGCTTACGAACTGTACACTTTTTAAAAGATTTTACTTTTATGTAATCTCTACAGCCAAAGTGGGGCTCGAACTCACAACCCTGAAATCAAGAGTCGCACACTCCACTGACTGAGCCAGCCAGGTACCCCACAAACTGTACCTTTTAAATGGCCAGATACTTCACTCTATTTCCTTTGCCCCCCTGTGGGTGCCTGATGGACACCCAAGTCCCTACACGGGACTCTTCCAATATCTGGTATCAATGCGTGCTTGCTTCTCTCACGATTCCTTTAGCCTGTCCAGAGGGAAGCTGTTCCTGCCTGTTCTCAAAGCAGTTTATTTATACCTCTTTTCTGGAAAAGCGTTACTTCTTCTCTCATGCGGCAGTTATTCTTTTATTCATTCAACAAATGTATATTTGTGCAAATGTCTTCCTTCCCCTAAAGGACAGAGGTTTCCTTGAGGACAGAAGCTGTGTGACCTGCTATGCTTGATGGCACTTTCCCTTGATTTGATACTTAAAAAAACAAAGTCTTGCTACATGAGTATGGAAGCGAAAAGAGAAGATAGAATTCACCCAGAACACCCACTCCACCCCCACACCGCACACGCACACGTATGCACACGCACGCACACTCATGCTTGCAGTCTGGTAGCTGATGATCCCAGCCCGTCATTGACTCTGGGGAAACAGTGCAGCAGGGTCAGCCGATGGGAATGTTGCTGACTTGCTTGCTCCCCAGACCAGACCCGCAGTGTTGAAGGGCTTGACTTCTCTTCCGCACCAGTGTGCCAGGAATGAGCTGTATTGGCTCCAAGATACTGATCCTGTTGCCCGTGGGAGGAGCTGAGTGAGGCCGGACCCTTCCCAAGCCTTTCCCTCCCTCCCTCCCTCTGTCAGGAGGGTCACTTCTAGCTGCAGCTGGCTTTACCCACCTCCCCCTGCAGCCCTGCTCACGCGTGTCCCAGCATGAAAAAGCTGAAACACTAGGGTCCCATTGAAACACGAGGTCAGTACCTATCAGTGGAATAGAAATTGATTGCCCCCCTTTTTTTTTCCTTTTTGAGGCAGGAATTCACATCTGGAGAGACTTAGGTTAGATAGAATCAAAGAATGATGGTATTAGCACAGACCTCAAGGGGTTACTGTTGTGCCCTTCTTCAGATAGATTGGGGCCAACACTTAGAGGGGAGGGAGTCGTACCACTGCTTTTATGATGTAGCAGTATGGTGACAGGTTCTCAAAAGGTCACTGTCACCTCCTTTCTTCAACCCAATACTGAGCGTATTATGAGACATCTGTTAAAAGGATATGCCATAAACATGAGTGAGATAATCTTATGACTGAAAAAAAAGGCCGTGGAATCTACTGGGCCTTCTTAAGGAGGGTGCAGGGTGTGGTCATAGAGAAGTCAGCTGTTTCTTCATGAAACAGTACCCTAATTTAGGTTTGTCTATTAATTCTTCTCCCTATTAACTGCTCCTAAATTTTAGGGTCTGATGTATTGGGTAAAAAAAAGTGGGGACCTATGCTTTCACTGCCAGTCAGGAGCTTTAGTCTGAAAAAAGTCCCCCCAAAATGGCTGAAATTAAGGTTTTAAAATAGCAGGTGAGGAAACAAAGTTTCTGTGAGAGTTTTTTAAAGCTGTCCAAACCTGTAATGCAGGCTTATGTTCCCATCAGAGGATTTGTTTGCAACTGCCAGAACCTGTTCTGGAAAATTGCAAAGTGTCGTGACAAAAGATTTGGCCTTGGTGCATTCTAATCTTATGTGACACCTGAACGGGGCTGCGGATTTCTGTAAGCAAGCTTACTTGCAGTACAACTCACATACAAAAAGCTGTACATATTTAATACATACAGCTTGATACACTTGGAGGTAAGTATATATCCATGAAACCATTACCACAGTCTATGCCATAAGCTACATACATGATTTATGAGAGGGTTACAAACACAGATTTATAGCAGGGAAATTCTAGAATCACTTTTCTATTTTATGTAGACTATGATAATCCCAAATAAGAATTTTAAATATTCAGATCACAAGGAAAAATGGCCCTGTTAAATTTTTTAGGCAAATTCCTAGATAGAAGCAGAATATTTTTCAATTGCACATAGAGCAAATACTTGGTAGAATAACAGACTTTAAGAAATACACCAGCCTGGGTGGCTCAGTGGGTTAAGCCGCTGCCTTCAGCTCAGGTCATGATCCCAGGGTCCTGGGATCAAGTCGCACATCGGGCTCCTTGCTCTGCAGGAAGCCTGCTTCTCTCTCTGCCTCTGCCTGCCACTCTGCCTGCTTGTGTGTGCTCTCTCTCTGACAAATAAATAAATAAAATCTATAAATAAAATCTTTAAAAAGAAAGAGAGAGAGAAATACACCAATGTGGGGTTCCTGGGTGGCTCAGTCAGTTAAGTATCTGACTCTTGGTTTCAGCTCAGGTCGTGATCTCAGGGTCCTGAGATTGAGCCCCGAATGGAGGCCTGCATCGGTCTCTGCACTCAGCAGGGAGTCTGCTTGTCCCTCTCCCTCTTTTGCCCCCCTCCTCATGCACATGCAGGCTCTCTCTCATAAGGAAGGAAGAGAGGGAGGGAGAGAGGGAGAGAGAAAGAAAAGAAGGAAGGAAGGAAGGAAATCTTTAAACAAACAAAAGAAGAAAGATACCAATGTAAAAAGTGAATATGCCTCCCCTTTTTCTGTGCCCTCAACCCCCACATCACAGAGGTAACCACTATTGGCAGAGAATTTAAGCATATTAAATAAACATATTCAAGGTAAAATAAGGAAGTAGCTATTTATTTCTAAATCAATTTAAATAGCCAAAATGTACATTGTACCTTACTATTATCTTAGCCTTAGAATGTTTGCTAGTTTTAAGATCTTCAACAGTGGGTCTCTCGTTTATTATATGGCAAAATGTAGATCAGAAAAACATTAAAACTGGCTTAAGTCAGACCAGTCCTTCTTTAACAGATAAGTTATCCCAACAATTAGGAATGAATGGGAAAATTGATCTTATTTTTTAAATTGTCTTTTCAAGCAGTTATTGTTTTCCATTTTCTCCCCCTTTGTAAAGAAATGAAGAAAATGTCCTAAGACTAATATTAGGTCATTGGAACTTAACATCTGCTCTGGTCCTGAAATGAAGGCATTAATGCGGTGAGAAGAAGGGGATCTAGAAGCTTCATTGCTGTGGTTCTGGGGTCTCTCTGGCACCACTGGACTGTGGTGGGGTAGGGGGCATATTAGGAAAGTATTTAGCATGCAGAGTACTTTGAGGTACACATCTCTAATTTTTTTACTACTCTCAATTCTGGATGTCCATTTCAATGCATTTTTTTTCTGAAATGTTCTCATTTCAACCAAGATTTATAGATACAAAGGTAATTTTGCGGAACTACTTGAAATTTTAGGATGATAACAAGAAAGAGGTATTTCAGTGCAACTTGGCTGTGGGCTGGGTAATATTAGGGAGTTGTGTGTTTTTTAGCCTGACTATGAGATAAAGGTGAGGTAATTCATTAAGTTATATATTTTTTACATTATTGATGCTTCCCCTTAATGTGCCAGTTAGATTTCAAAGTATTATTTACTTCTCCTAAATTGCTACATTCATGTGTCCAGCTATAGAGGGGTTTTTGTCATTTATCATTGGCCAAATAATGTAAGCGAGGCTCTCCATTCAGTGAGCCACTGCGAAAGGCTGACATTTTCCAGGTGACAGGCCCATGCGTGATTCCTTGTGTTTTGGAAGGTACTTGGTCACGTTTCAGGGAAATTGGAGCCAGAATGGACTTCTAAAGTCATATATTCCTGTCTCCCGCACAAGCCGCAGTTCTTTCTATATTCCTGATAGTCATCCAGCTTTTGCTGGAACCAGACTCAACAAATACATTTGTCTGTATTCTAATGAACTGTTCTGATTAAGGCAACATTTTCTGTGAAATACAGAAGGGAAGGGAGTGGGTTAAAAATGGATAACTTTGAATACCTGCCATCTGTTCAACACTGGAAACGTCCCCTTCGGGACAAGCTGTAAAGTCGGCTTTATAATCCTGTTCTGTATAAGAAACTGAGACACAGAGTGGTTAAATAACTTGCCCGGTCTCCCATCAGTGAGCGTTGGAGCTAAGATTCAAGCCAAAGTGAGCTCAATCCCGGAGCCCTCCTCTTCTCGCTATACCCACCGCTCTCCTCCAACGAGGAGCCAGGAAATAGCCCTGACCCCGGCTGCCTTTCTTGCTTGCTTTAAGTTTTCTTGAAGTCACTCATTAGCTGTCATTTGTGAAAAATTCAAGCGAGTGCTAGGGTGGATTTATTTACTTTCTTGTAGGGGCTTGACCAACTTTGGTAGGAGCTTGGCAGATTGATGGGAAGTTTACTTGAAGCAGCAGCTCAGAAGAACTCTCATCTGTGAACTTATCTCCTCATCTGTAAAGTGGGGATAATTAGACTGACTTCTCCAAGTTGTGAAGATTAAATGAGAAAACCTGTAAAGACCTTGCAGAGTGGAGGGTTCCTAGGAGGCACATATGGGAAAACATGGGTTTGTTTCCTATTGCTCTGTATCTACATTTTTCCACCTTCATTGAGATATTATCAACATATGATATGTGTAAGTGTAAGGTATACAACATGCTGATTTGACAAATTTATATGGTGAAGTGATTACCACAATAAGTTTAGTTAACACCTTCATCCCCTGATATGATGACCTTTTTTTAATGGTGATATTATTGAAGATCTACTCTCTTAACAACTTTAGAGTATATAATACAGTATTGTTAATTATAGTCATCGTGCTGTACATTAGATCCCCAGAACTTATTCATCTTATAGCCAGAAGTTTGTCACCTTTGATGAACGGCTCCCCATTGCCCCCAGCCCCCAGCCCCTGGCCACCACCGTTCTACTCTGTTTCTTTTTTTTTTAACACTTTTTTTTTTTTTTAAGATTTTATTTATTTATTTGTCAGAGAGAGCGAGAGAGCGAGAGTGAGCACAGGCACACAGAGAGGCAGGCAGAGGCAGAGGGAGAAGCAGGCTCCCTGCCAAGCAAGGAGCCTGATGTGGGACTCGATCCCAGGACTCTGGGATCATGACCTGAGCCGAAGGCAGCCGCTTAACCAACTGAGCCACCCAGTCGTCCCTACTCTGTTTCTATATAAGGTAGGCTTTTTTCGATTCCACATTTAAGTCAGGACATACAATATTTGTCTTTGTCTGACTTATTTCTCTTAGCACAATGCCCTCAAGATCAAGGATGGATTTTTATTATTATTTCTCACTATTACCCTTACTATTATTTGTCAATAACAATAGCTGGCAGAGTTTTCTTAAAATTATTTATTTATTTACTTACTTACTTACTTTTTTTTTTTTTTTTTTAGGCGGAGCAGGGGAGAGAAAGTGGGAGAGGCAGGGGGTGAGGGAGAGAGAGAATCCCAAGCAGACTCCCCGCTGAGCACAGAGCCAGACGAGGGGCTCGATCTCACAATCCTGTGATCACGACCTGAGCCAAAATCAAGAGTCCAGTGCTTAACTGACTAAGCCAGGTGCCCCTTAGGATTTATTTTTAGAGAGCAAAACTCAGTTTCACTAATTGCTCTTCGGAAATTTTACTGACATCTTGAGCCTTTATAAAAATCAGATCCTACAGACTCACAGATCTTCTACTAAAGGATAAAAAAAACTTTCAAGATAGACAACACACTCTATCACAGGGAAGGCGTGGTAGTGTTCCATTCAGCTTGCTTATCACACCTTGAAAGAAGTTGACGTTTCTCTCAGAGAGAGCCCGAGCAGATGGTTTGGGTTTGTGGGGGATGTTCTTCTTTATCTTTACTTAGTGTTCAATATTTTAAGAGCTAATGTATAATATAATACTGTATGTCAATTACATCTCAGTTTTTTAAAAAAAGAGATAATATATATTGTCACAAAATAATTGTTCAATGTTTTAATACTAGGAGTCATAATTTAATTTGGTTCAAAGTGGGAATTTAAAGTAGAATTATGATTCATTTAAATTTCCCTCTTGGTTCTTATATTACAACAGCTGATGAAAGGAAGGGAACACAGTGAGGGAAGGGAACAGAGTTTATGCCTCACGAGGTGGAAAGCCTGAAACATTCCGGTCCCCAAAATACCAAGGAAAGGCCAAAGCTGTCACATCTCCTAAGAGCACTTTTGTGTATTCAGATGTTAAACAGAATTTTAAAAAGAAAATTTAATAATATTTGAGTAAAATGCAGATGTGTCAGCCTAGATAAATAATTATTAAAATTCCCTATTTATTTTTAAGCTAAATTTCCTAATTTAATTTATTACAGACATTTAATTTCAAGAGCTTTGATAAAACAGGTAACGATGGTCTGTGTGTATATGTACAGAAATAAATTTAATTAAAGTTGATGTTTTAATTTTCTCCACATTTTCTGGTTACTTGATTCAGATGCTGGTGCCAGAAAAATCTAACAGTCGAAAGACCATTTTTGAAGTTTCTTAACATACTAAAGAATCTGCCAAGATGTTGAAAGAGACTACAGGAAATAACATTCAAGAATACTATATATAATATGATCCCATTTTCATTAAAACAGAAACAACAAAGGTGGAAAAGTGCATGATACGTAAATGGGGACAAAGCCTTCAGTGGCATATGGCAAACTGAGCAAGAGGAGTGGGAATTTCTGCTTTCTACATCTTTGTGGTACTTGGTTTGGTTTGTTTTACAATGAATGCATGTTCCTTTTTTCACTTAAGCATTTATTTCATCCTTCTGCCATGTAATGGGTCACTCATCAATTATTCCACACAGAGGACCCTTTCTTGCCTGTTTGCTGTTTTGTTTTTTTTTTCAGTAGATTTAAAGCAGTTTTGGTAAATGTCTTTGACTACTCCAGTATCTCCTATTTCCCTGATGCTGTTTTAAGCGCAGTTTCTCGGTAGAAAGCTCATTAGCATACCCATGAGTGTGTATGCTTAATAAGAATAGCTATTACTGGGGCGCCTGGGTGGCTCAGTGGGTTAAAGCCTCTGGTCTCAGGGTCCTGGGATCGAGCCCCGCATCGAGCTCTCTGCTTGGCGGGGAGCCTGCTTCCTCCTCTCTCTCTGCCTGCCTCTCTGCCTACTTGTGGTCTCTGTGTGTCAAATAAATAAATAAAATCTTAAAAAAAAAAATAGCTGTTACTTATTTGGGCAATCACTACATCCCAGATCATCTCCTAAGCACTTGATATATCTTAACCCATTTAATCTTTATAACCCTATTAGTAGCTGCAGTTTACAAATGAAGAAATGAAGTAGGGAGAGTCACAGCCTTCCCTGATGAGCAGAAAAAGTACTCCCTGCCCTTGAGTAACATTGTTATGTTCCCTCTCAGTCGTCTCTTCTCAAAGCAAAATTAGCCCAGTTTCCATTTCCATTCTTTCATTTAGGAAGTACCGCTTGAAGATAGGCTGTGTTCCCGTGTCCAGGCAGGATTCGTGGATGGATAATGCCTAATTTGCTCCTACAAAGGGCTTACAATCTAGTTAGAGAAGTGGGACACATAAGGTGACCATCGGTCAACACCCGGAAAGTTCTGCAACGGTTCATGATGAGGCTCCAGTGAGAAGTGTGGCCTGGGCGCGGTGCTCAGGGTAGACTCTGGGGGAAGCAGGGCTCCGAAGGGAGGGTGGGCAGGCTCCGGTTAAGCCAGGATGAGCAGACTTCCTCCAAAATGCAACTCTCCATCCAATTTCAGCAAGAAGGATGAGGAAGCTATTTGTATGTAGTTTCCTCTCCAATATTCTCTGATACTAACAATTTAGTGGCCACAAAACAGTGCCATTGTCTCAGCATATTTCTTTTTTGAATGGAAAAATGCCAGAGGCTTGAGAATATTCACTATTACCCCCAAGGTCATTTTAGTTTTGAATGAAAAAGAAGAAAATGTGACCCGCGGCTGATTTCCTGACTGTGTCCTCAGGGATTTAAAACGTTTGGTTACCTATGTTTTAAAGGCAGAAGGAAGGATACCATGGTATGGGAGCTAAGATATAGACAGTTGTGTGTGCTTGGGGCCAGCGAATAAACTTATGTGAGCAGGGGACTCTAGAACGAGAGTCAGCGAACTTTTCCTGTATGGGGTGAGATGGTACACACTGTCTGCTTTTTGGGCCACCTACAGTGCCTGGTGCAACTCTGCTATTGTGCCTTTGCGAGAGGAAAGTATCTTCGGAGGATGCGGGGAAGGAACATGCATGACTGTAAACTGCATTTACAGAAACAGGCTGCGGGCCATGGTTTGCCAGCCTCCCCTGGGAGAAAAAGTTAGAATGGCGGGACCCTTGACCCCAGGCCCAGAAACTTTTATTTTGTTTCTTCTGTGACAGAGGATGTCAAAGCCTTATCATTTTTCTGGCCCTGGAGGACCCAGTTCATGCGATCATGTGCCCCTTTGGTCCTCAGATTTCATCCAAGCTATCCTATAGACCCTCTAAGAGAGCTGAGCTGTTTGCTCAAGCAGGTGCTGAAAAATATTGCAATCAGTTTTGCTCTCTG
The DNA here is from genome assembly GCA_003697995.1 of Taxidea taxus jeffersonii. Classification (NCBI taxonomy): domain Eukaryota; kingdom Metazoa; phylum Chordata; class Mammalia; order Carnivora; family Mustelidae; genus Taxidea; species Taxidea taxus. Next base: position 59,016 of record ML109936.1, read on the forward strand.
GCGCCTTAAGAGTTTGCTTTTGTGCACCTTTGTCATTTGGGTTCAGAGGGAAATCGCTGTGATTCTTAGTGTTACGAGACTAGTAAGAATGGGCTCCAGTATAAGGGAGGATGGGACAAGCTACTTAGGGGAAAATATGTGCAAGTCCATATTACTGTTAAGTGATTTCCAAGACCTGTGCTTTGTGGACTTGACCATGACCTGAGAAACATTAGCAGACCAGTGTGTCAGGGGAGAATTCTGCTCAAACACATGCAGGCATGTTCTGAATGCTTCTGAGAACTTAGCCAATAGGGTTGCTAGGCTGAGCAAATAAGAATTCAGGACACTCACTTAAAATGGCCCTTCGGATAAACAACAAAAAAATATTTTAGGATAAGTGTATGTTCCACTCAATCTTAGGGACCTATTTATAATAAAAAATGATCTGCTGTTTATCAGAAATTCAAACCTATCTGAGCCTCTTATCTTATATTTTATCTGGCCAACCTAAATGGGAAGATAGGTGAGTAAGTAGTTTTTTGCACTCTTGTATCATTATATGAGTTGATTAGCTATCCTTCCCCAAGGTTGTCATGGCGGCCATGGGGGGAGTCCAATGCCATGGGAGGAGTCAGATCTCATTAATTCCAACCTGACATAGAATTTTGACTATTTATGCAAGGGCTATGCTAAAATGCACTCTATTTTCTTCATGAATTTACTCAGCCTATTTATCATTGGTAGTACAAACAAAACGGAAACAACGATTTCTCTCCTTGGGAGACTACCCGTAGTGTAAATGCAGTGTGATCAGAGGCTACGGTTATTTAGCTTGTGCTTTTCACTAATCATAGATCATCTATCATTCGGTAAGCAAGACCAGACTTTACCAGGCACAGCCAGGTGCAGCCACCTCAGTCCCTGTGGCCCCTTGGCATGCCATCTATTCGCATGACACAGAATGCGCCTGCCTGCCTCTCCTGTCGTGTCCCTCGTGCTCTCTAGAACTTCCCACAATGCTTGCTACTTACAAGGCACCCTATAAATGTTTGTTAGTTGAATTAATGGGTGAGTGCTATCTGCAGATGTTAAAATAAACCATCACTGTTGCTAAATATCTCACATGTTAAATTTAAAAAATTATTTGAGCTGCTCTTTCCCTTATTGCAAGTGGCAGTACAGAGAAGAAATTTTTGGACAAGTTAGTTTCATGGTATTGCCATTGCCTTTGAGAAGCTAATCCTGAAAATATATTGAAATGCCAAAAGTGTTCTTTGAGGGGGAAGAGACAGGGAGGTTCTTGTAAATTCACCACCAAGCGGCACCCTTTTGAGTTTCTTCTGTTGTGGAAGGAGGGGTCTCAACACTATGAGGTTGCTAATGATATTAACAAGGTTCAGCCTGCAGTCTTCCTTACTTGTCCCCATTTGCCCTGAGCGTGTACACACACACAGGTGTGCACATGCCTATACTTAAGTAAATCCCCATATATCATCCAAATAAATGGAAGGGATTCTTTTGACTGGATATCAATTATAGTTGTCACACATAAGAAATACATTAATGACTTCGATAAATATGTAGATATTTACATTCTAAACCACAATTGTATTACTAAAGACCACTGTATATAGGCCATCTGAAAGAGCCTGAGAACCCAGTGACGTCTGGACCACTCTTGAGGGAATTAAACATGGGTGTTTTATTTATGAAAAGGGTACTGCCGCCATTCCTTTTGCCCGGCATCGGTCAGCATCTTAGCCTTGAAAACATATTCAGATGAGGCTTGGTCTCAGTTTCCACCTGTGGCTTTGTTCTTCTCTTTTTCTGCTAGCAGAGAAAAAGGATGAATGGGAACTGGGAAGTTAAGAATGAAATCCCCTTCTGTCCCTAATCCCACCCACATCTCTGGAGGATTTTTCCTAGAGATGTGGGGAATTCGGGAGGTGCACTGAATACCGGTCAGCAGCGAAACAGAGCTGGCATGCAGTTCCTTGCATGTGATCCTTTCTTTTAGGAGAGTGGAGTCATGGTCTGACTGTTCTCTTTTGTTCTCCTTTCTCTCACAGCACCCTGGAGGGGTATTATGTGGACGATGCCCTGCAGGGCCAGGGAGTGTACACTTATGAGGACGGGGGCGTGCTGCAGGGCACATATGTAGACGGAGAGCTGAATGGGCCCGCCCAGGAGTATGACACAGATGGGAGATTGATCTTCAAGGGGCAGTACAAGGATAACATTCGGCATGGAGTCTGCTGGATATACTACCCAGTAAGCCTGGTGACTGTTCATTTTGCTGGAATGTAACATGGGTTAAACTGATGCTTTGGCTCCTGGCAATAAAGAAGAAAATGTATCCTCTGTGTTAGAAAACGTGAAGCTGTGAAACTGGAGAGTAGCAGGAGCTGAAGCCCCCAGCTGCTGTTGAGGTGTGCCCCTCACTGTTACTCGCTGTCCTCTTAGACTGTGGATCCTCACAGCCACTATTCATTCCTCCTCGGTGTTATTCTGGAAAGGAATGAATAGTCATGATTCAAGTAAATTGAAGCTAAATGGCTTTATTGTTCCACCAATAAAGATAAAAATATATGCTTTTTAGAAATATTCTTTTGGGGGCCACCTAGGTGGCTCAGTCGGTTAAGTGTCTGCCTTCAGCTCAGGTCATGATCCCAGGGTCCTGCGACTGAGTTCCGCATTGGGCTCTCTGCTCAGCGGGGAGCCTGCTTCTCCCTCTCCCCCTGCCTGCCACTCACCCTGCTTATGCTCTTTCTAAAAATGAATAATAAATAAATAAATAAAATATTTTTAAAAATATATATATAGAAATATTCTTTTGGTATATAGAAAGAGACGGTGGAATTGTTGCTATTAATTTTATTCTGGTTCTCATACAGGAGACCTGGTCCAGCAATCTCCCATCTTCGGGGATATACTGCACTATTATTACTTGCTCTTACAAGCCTACTTCCAACTTTATAAGTAATTTTTGGCTTATGTTGCTTAAATTAAGGTGATTAAAATTAACTTGCCTTTGAGTATTTGATACATTTTCCAATACTTTTAGAGTTTACTAGAGCAAAATGATGTGGCACAACCCATGGGGTTGGGAATTAATGCTCTAATTATTTGCATTTCAAATAGTCCATCTGTTATTAGTGCATTTTCAGAAAACGTGCAAGGAAATAGACCTTAGAAAATATTTTGTCTACTATTTTATTTTGTCCGAGGCATCTAGCTGATTGAGTCAGTAGGGCATGCAACTCTTGATCTTGGGGTCATCAGTTCAAGCCCCTTTTGGGATATAGAGCTTACTTTAAAAAAAATAATAATAATAGTAATATTTTATTTTATCCAGAGCTTCAGTCAAAATACAAGAGCATTTTTCTTGCTCTGAGCCCTATCTTCTTATGCTTAAAAAATGTTAATAAAAATGAACGATCTATTACATGTGTAATAGGAAAAGTAGCCCCAGCTAAATCTTCCGGCACGTTATTATTCTTTAAAAACAGGTTATACTCTAGGGAACAGGGCTTAAGGAAAGAAGACTGTAAAACATTTTGAAGATAATGACCAAAGCAATGACATATCTTCTTGGTAGGCACTGCAGTAGATCCGAAGTCCTTTCGGTTACTGCCTCTAAGGCAGGAAGAGGGACGTGGTGGTGGTACTTACCAGCGTAGGAAGACTGAAACTTCCGTTGTGTTGTGAGGAGGCTGGGCGGTGGGGGGGGGGGGAGGGGGGACATTTGCTGCAGTGAATCATGAAGCCAGAGAATGTGGAACCCTCTGTGGGAGCCTGGGTAGAGGAAAGAGGCCAAATGGGGATTACCAGAGCCTCCTCGCACCTGCCATCTTACTTATGATGATGACCAGTTAAAGTCTCTCAAAGATATCAGAGATGCACCAAGATGAATGGATCCATTCCACTCAATGTAGTTGCATCTTGACGCCTAAATGGTGCGTCTACATTTTAGCCTTTGGTGTTAATGATTATCTTATTAAAGGCCAAGAGGAGACTCTGCCTTAGGAAAGAAGCACTAGGGAGTTAGGAGCATCTAAAATTAACTTGGAATAACACTTGCTTTAGATATGGTATCTGTTGGCAGCGAGGGAGCTAATCACCCCCTTTTCTCCCCGGATTCAGATTCAACCGAGACACCTGTGTCTCTAGGTGTCAGAGATCAAGGTGGGTTTATTCTAATGGCAGTGGTGGATTGGAGATGGGGTATGGACCTGATGTCAAATTGGGCTTCTCTGCTTTCCCCTTGTGAACAAAACAGTTGAACCAGCAGCAGATAGAGCTCTAGAAAGTTGCAGGTCTCCCCAGGGGGGGAGTAGGGCCTGCCTAGGGGAACTTTCTCCAAGGAGAGGACAGGACGGGAGTGGGGGACAGGTGCAGCCTGCAGGACCTCACGGCCAGGACAGCGTGAGTGAAAATGTAGCAGGACCTCTGGGAGCAGCTGGCTTTATCCTGTTTACCCCCATAAATATATGAGTGATGTCAGTGAGTGTCAGACCCTGCCTGCTCACTAATCAAATGAATGGTTCCTTCTCCCATGAAGAGGAGCCACTGAGCAGAGGACAGAAGGCAGCAGCTTCCTCCTCGACCCTCCCTGACATAGCAAACAAGGAGGTTTTTGTGATCTCGAGTTAGAGCAGGCAGGGAAAACCATGATTCACCCTGTAGTATTTATAAGCTTACTCTCAGGACAGCTTATGTCCTTCAGATTTTTACCTTGGAACAGTGATGTCACTTGGGTGGCTCAGTCAGTTGAGTGTCTGCCTTCGGCTCAGGTCATGATCCCAGGGTCCTGGGATCGGGCCCCACATCTGCTCAGCAGAGAGCCTGCTTCTCCCTCTGCCTGCAGCTCCCGCTGCTTGTGCTCTCTCTATCTCTGTCTCTCTCTCTCTCTTAAATAAATGAATAATCTGTTTTAAAAACGTACACCTTCTTTTCAAAATAAAAGAAGAATCTCTGCTTTATCATACTAGACAATACATTCACCATCTCCCTGACCAGAAGTTTAAAGTACTTAAGGAAAAGAAAATGTGAGAGCCTTGAAAGACAGAATTCTGCACTAGTAAGGAGTGACATTGGCTTACGTTAGTTACGGCGTGTTAGGAAACACAAGTGTGCTAACACCCTTCAGCTTAGTAATCACCACTGAAAACCTGAAGGCAGATCTTACAGAAAGTATCATCCCATTTATGCTGGCTTACTAAGAATTAACTCTGGGAGGAGAGCAATTAGATAGCTCTAATGCACTTTCTCTGTGTTAAAAATGCTGCCAAATGTTTTTCTTTCTATGAAAGTGTTGCGGTTCATTTTTAAATTCATGACCTTTTTTCTCCAAAGAGCAATTAGACTATGGTGAGCTGTAGAAATCATGGACCTGATGTTATTTATTCCTGCCCTCTCTCAGTAAGCAGCATTTGAGATCACTCAGAAGCCATCCTACACCGCTGACTTTGAGTAGCTGTTTCTAGAACCTTTGAGTTGGAGAAATAACCAAGCTTTCAGAAGATGTCGTGGCATTACTGTTGTTATGTTGAACCCACATAGGTCTCAGATTTTCAGTTATACCACAAAGACCCTCTGGATGGGAGGGGAAAAAGGAAACGTCGCTTGGACCCTAGGTTCAATTATTTTTTGATTATGTATTAGCTTATTTATTAGATTACTGAATTTATAATCCCAGTTCAGTTCAAAAAGCATTTATGGGTCACCTAATGTGTCCCTAGCACTTACCAGGATGCACAGTTATATCAGAGCCTGTGCCCTAAAGTATTTAATGACCCTTAGGAATGCAAGCAAGCAACAGTTAAGCAGAAAATACAGCTGGCTTCTCTCCTGGAAGGAGACAGAAGGGGGCAGTAAAGAAAAGAAAGTGGGAAGAAAGAGGTAGGTGATGGGGAAGGGAATCAAATTTAGTTGATTTTTCTTCACTTTTGCTTGTAATGCCATAGAAAGTGACGGTGTAGGATTCTCACAAAGGCAGTGACCACAAGTTCTTTTGTTTATCTCCTAGGACATGCAGACAACACTCTTACTTGCATTCACTAAATTAACTCTTAGATACATTTGAACTAAAGATTTTCCTAATGGACCTGAAATCCAAAATCCTACATGGAAAAGTGAGATGGTATGAACAGCAAGTAAAACCGCCCTGCTCTAGCTCCTCATCATGTTGGGTATGGGCCCACAGTTTCACACACAGTTACACTTCCTGTAATAGTTTGTAACTACTATTACAAATAGAATGCACTTGCTTCTTAGATAATGAACCAAAATAGAGTGGTGATAACTTGTCAGGATTAAAAAGTGGGGCTCGGTCTCTGACTCCCCAAATTAGGCTTCTATGCTTCTGTGTGTGTAATTTCTAGCAGTTTATTTGTATAGGGCTGGCTGGGAAGGTATGCATCATGTTTTTCACACTCACTTTGAGCTTTAAGCTCTTCAGCTGTCATGTTAACACTACCAACGATGGCAGTACACAAGAAAAATTCCTTGAAGTCGTGTCCTATGGATAAATACTACATATAATGTTTTCCGGCTTTTGGTTTCTCCTGTCAGGATGGAGGCAGCCTTGTGGGAGAAGTAAATGAAGATGGGGAGATGACTGGAGAGAAGATAGCCTATGTGTACCCTGATGAGAGGACGGCCCTTTATGGAAAATTCATTGATGGAGAGATGATAGAGGGAAAACTGGCTACCCTTATGTCCACTGAAGAAGGAAGACCTCACTTTGAGCTGATGCCGGGAAGTAAGTCGGATCTGCTTCAGATGGGTTGCTCTAATTCCAAAGCAGGTTGTTAGGGCATATTTGAGAGAAATGAATTTCTTTGTCTAGACCACTTGAATCAGCCTTGCTGCATAACAGACACATCAATACCTCACATACAGCTTAGCTGGTGAGCTGTACTCCAGCTGGTCTAGGCTGGGCTGGGCTCGACACAGCTGGACTTGAGGCTTCTTATCTTATTACGCTTTATAGGTCTTGATTCTGGGACCCAGTCTGAAGGGACTTTGGTGACCTGGGTCAAGATTTTCCCAGGTGGGTCCCAGCAAGCCAGTGCATGAGTAGACACCTGTGCTGCTTCTGAAAGCTTAGCTTGAAATGGACACCATGTCATGTTCACCCACGTTTCACTGCACAAAGCAGATCACACAGCCAGGCCAAATATCAGTGAGATGGGGAAATAGATGCCATGCGTTTCAGTAGCAGGTGCTAAAAAATCAGGATAAAGGCATAGCTGTATAATTCTGAGACAGGGAAGAAGTGAAGAGATGATAGCAGGAATTTGGTGAATTTCAAAAGGTTAGATCTCAGAAAAAACTGAAATACAGCTTAATGATATTAAAGAATCAAATTAGGTAGATCTCTGGGTTGGTACAAATTGTAAAACTGATTCAGCCTGAGCTCTCATTGGGAAAGATAAATCCATGTTGGTATCCCCTGCCTCCTTCAGAGCCAAGTATCTTCACAGGGCACATGGTGGATACATGAGTGAGCCCAGTGGAATCCATATTAGAAAAAAATCCTATTTCTGGGACGCCTGGGTGGCTCAGTGGGTTAAGCCGCTGCCTTCAGCTCAGGTCATGATCCCAGGGTCCTGGGATCGAGTCCCGCATCGGGCTCTCTGCTCAACAGGGAGCCTGCTTCTCCCCTCCCCGCTCTGCCTGCCTCTCTGCCTACTTGTGTGATCTCTGTCTGTCAAATAAATAAATAAAACCTTTAAAAAAATAAAAAAATCCTATTTCCTTTTAGAAATACAGTATGGTATACTAAGCATTTTTTTCTGAGTATAAAATTATTTACTCTAGAAAGTCTGGGGGAAAAAAACAAGGAGAAAAACCAGGATTTTGTATTTTGGGTAGCATAACAAACAAAATCTGTTTAAATTGGTCTGATTCCTTGAAAGCAAGATATGCCTGTGTGTCTAAGTTAGGTTATACAGAGAAGAGAAGGAGAGAAGAGAATAAATCCATGCATTAATCGTTCTAAATAATATTTAGCTCTTTGTGATCCAAAGGAGAATCTCCAGAGGAGAATGTCCAAAAATAGGAAATCTAGCATTTACACTTAGGTCCAACTTGGTTGGTTTAAATGTCTCGGGTTTTGTTTTTTTGAAGTTAAAAATTGAGGCAGCCTAAATGCAGTGAGGGATTTTGGATTGGATCCTGGAACGGAAAGAAGGCATTAGTGGAAAAACTGGTGAAATCTGAATAAAGTCTGAAGCTTAGTTAATAGTAATATAGCTATGTTGGTTTCTTAATTTGGACAAACATACCATGTAACGTAAGGAGTTACCATTACAAGAAACCGTGAGGAGCATTGGGGTGCCCTGTACTATCTTTTCAACTTCTCTATAAGTTTAAAAGCCTTCCAAAATGAAAAGATTTTTTTTTAAGTGAAACAGTAATCTCCGCACTTCAAATTCTACTCTCTGTGCTCTTCACATGAGTTCTGAACGGAGACAGTGCTACCATGTTTAGAAGCGAGGGGCTCCAAACCAGCGGAGGGTCCCAATGGGTGATGCCCATTTTAAAAACTTCAGAAGTGGTGTAGCGTGTTTTAGCAGCAAGAGCCGTGAACTTGAGAGTCACCTGGTTTGGGTTTCGGTGTTAACATTTACCATAGTATGGTCTTGGGCAAGTTATTTATCCCTTTGGAATCTGTTTCTTCATTATAAAACACAGCTATTGGCACCAAGTATACAACAGCATAAGAGAAGTTATTGTTCTCTTTGCATTCCTCTTGGTGTGAGTAAGCAACAGATTTTTAGGAAGCGAGGGTGATAATCTCAGAGAGTTATTTTCCTGAGAACTGGTTGTGGTGGGCTCACACTGAGTTTTCTTCTTGCCTCATCTCTTCACCTTCTCCACAAAGGAACCCCTTAGAATTAATGTCGGTCAAGGGAATGAATGGATTCTGGTCAAAGGGTGTGGTATAAATTACAGAGGAGAGGAGGAAAAGTAAAGGGTATGCTCTGTTGACCCGGAGCATTGGCCAGTGTCAGAAAAACAGGAAGGGACCGGGTGTGTTGGAAAAGACAGCATCAACGCCTTGAAAGTAGCCGGGGATGCTTCTCCCATTTGCCTCTGCCCCATCCCTAACATGGGGCTTTCTGGGTAGCTGGCACATGGGACCTTTCTGATGAAGGTTTAGTCTAGGGGCGCCTGGGTGGCTCAGTGGGTTAAAGCCTCTGCCTTCGGCTCAGGTCATGGTCTCAGGGTCCTGGGATCGAGCCCCACATCGGACTCTGCTCTGCGGGGAGCCTGCTTCCCTTCCTGCCTCTCTGCCTACTTGTGATCTCTGTCTGTCAAGTAAATAAATAAAATCTTTAAAAAAAAAAGAAAGAAAGAAAGGTTTAGTCTAAGGAAGGGAAGGGGGAGTTCAGAGATTTTCTGCACGATAGAACAAGTATTTCACAGAAAAGTTTGGTTTAAAAATGTGGGCTGTTTCTTTTATCAGCTGACTTCCTTTAACAAATTGTGCATTGGTCTGTTACCAGTTGGCCCCCAATGCCTTTCTCGGCCTTCTGCTGCCCTGCTTCTATGGCGGGGGGCTTCTGCCCCTTGCAGGCCACATTGCCTAGGCTCTTATGCGTTGGCTCTGTCTGGGTTTGGCCACAGGGAGGCACCGGCCAGGGGCACGGAGAGGGACGGCATCAGGGAGAAGCTCTCTCTGTGTCCAGCAGGGTCTCCAAGCAGGGGCCTGTCTCCTGATTCCATCTGCCACCAGGAAGGTTCCCCCCAACATCCCAGCTTCCCTGGTCAGGTATACCCCAGCTCTCCAGCCCCAGACACACCACCTCCACCTTTGTCCCTCCGACTTGGGGTTACCTGGCTGAGAGCTCCTACCAGTTTCTGGGCTCCTCACTGGTCCCTTTGGCTTCTCAGTTCCTCTATGCTCCGAATCACCAATTCCCCGAGTGAAATCCTCTCTTCAAAATATGCAAATGGTCTGTTTCCTACCTAAACACTGACTGATCTGGGTTGGTTTTTTTTTTTTTTTCTTTAAGATTTTATTTATTTGTTTGACAGAGAGAGAGAGATCACAAGTAGGCACAGCAGCAGGCAGAGGGAGAGGAAGCAGGCTCCCCATCGAGCAGAGAGTCCGATGCGGGGCTCGATCCCAGGACCCTGAGATCAGGACCTGAGCCGAAGGCAGAGGCTTAACCCACTGAGACATCCAGGTGCCCCTGATCTGGATGGCTTTCTTAACTTTTAGTTTGAGGCATTGATTTGGGTTTTGTGATTGTACCAAACAAACACACAAAAACCAGAAGGAGGACCTGGTAACCCGGGAGGAGTTGCTTAATGGATGATTCTTCGTGATGCCTTAGTGCCTAAAAGGATTAAGCCTTTGGTTCTAAAATGTGTTTCTTTACTTAGGAGGGATTAGAGCACGGATGTCTTCATTGTGCTCTGGGAAGATTCTCGGGCTAATCCTTTGCAGAGAACCAATGTTAATTCTAGAACAGTTGTGTGCCTTAGTTTCTGGAATAAATTACTGATTGGCTTCTGAACCACCTTTATAGAAATAAGAAGACTTTGTTTTTGCCTTATCAAAAGCAGTTCTGTTCTTAATTCTGGGGAGGCGAATATTTATTTTTAGTGAAGGGGATAATTGCCAGGGCTGGGTGGTTGGAGTCTACAGAAAGACCAGAGAAAACTCTAAAACCATCATCCAACCCGATCTGACCAGAGAGATCTCAAAATTTCGTGACAAAGCAGGTTCTTGATTAAAAAATTTTAATTGCATAAGCACTTCGTAAACCATGTGAAGAAAGAAAATCAAAGGCCAAAAATGGGATTTTAAGAGATACGTCTGAGGGCTGTTCATTAAGACCTAAAAATAAAACTCAAATGCAGATCTAAAGACTGTGCGTTTATATTGAAGAGTTTATCCTAGTCAGTGTAACTTGAATAACAGTTTTCGTTTTTTAACTCCTGTTTTGAAAGCTCTTCCCTAACTCGGTAATCTCTAGACTGAGATTTTCACTTGCTTTTCAGGTTCGGTGTACCACTTTGACAAATCGACGTCATCCTGCATTTCTACACGTGCTCTTCTTCCAGATCCATATGAATCAGAGAGGTAACTTTTTTCCTTGTGGTTTGAACGGCATTGTTTATGGGAAGTTAAATAACCCTCGTGGTGGGAACTAACCCTCCTTTGTAGCCCTCTGAGCAGAAGAAAATATTCATAGAGTCCGAGGTAGAATGCTTTTATGCTTGTATGGAATCCGTCCCTGTGAGAGAGTTTCTCCACCCAGAAAGCACAGAACGGCCATGGGTCAGTCCCAGAGGAAACATCTACGTCTAGAGAGCCTGCTAGGCCCGATGTCCCCTTTCTTGGGGCCCTGGTACAGCCAATGCTGCAGCCACATGCTGGCCTCTAGGGGAGCATTTCAAACTCCTTAAACCTCTGGCCTGGGCAGGAACCAGAATGCCTCCTTTGCTCAGCCCAGCCACAGGGGATCTCGAATACTATTTCTTAATTTACGAAGGGAGAACAGCAGTGAAAGAAAGACTGTAAGAGACCTAAAAAGCTTCTAGCTTACAATGATGGGCTTCTGATTCCATAAGCTCACTCCCCAAGTGTCAAGTTCCATTCCATTCCATCTTCTCTAATTAGACTCCAGCTGTCTGTTGTGGGTGTGGCTTTCCCTAGTACTCTGCCCGAGATTCTGACCCCCCAGCAACCGGGCTGTTCATGAGGAAGAGAGCCATCGGAAGGTGGTTCTCTCTTTGCCTCACTCTTCGTAAGCATGGCTTACAAAGCATGACTTCCATTCACTTCCTGTCCTGTTCCCATCTGAAAAATAGGCCTCTTCCCTGGTTGACCTGACAGGGTTCACACCACAATATCACAATGAATGAATGGCCTCTTTCTTGATACAGAGCACTGGTCCATTTACAAAGGGAAAGGTTCGGTCTCTTGTTAGCCCCAAAACACAGTAACGTGACCATCCTATGTGTTGGTCCTTTTTGTTATTGTCGTTGTGATGAGGCTGTATAAGGATGCCCTCAAAACTCGCAGTGGTTTATGAATGCACACATTTTATTTTACACTCATGGTTTTATTTTACACATTTTATTTTACGCTCATGGTTCTGTAGGTTAGCTGAGCTTCAGCTCCTTTTGACAGGGCTTGACTTGGCTCCTCTTGGCTCAGCTCAACGAGACTAGAGTCCAGATTTCAAGTTGGGTTCAGGTCTATTTCACATGTCTGTATTCCAAGACTCCAGCTAAAGGAGCAACAGCCCCCTGGGGCATCTCCTGCCCATGGAGATGAATAGAAACTCAAGGAAGCTGGCAGAAATTCACCATGCCTCTTACCACCCGAGTCCTGGCACAAAGTCTTCCTGCCCATGTTCAAGTAGCAAAGTAGATCCTACGGCCAAGGCCAGAAGGATCCAGGCAGGGGTACATCGTCTCCCCACTCCAAAGGAGCACCACAAGGTCATGTAGCAAAGTACCGGGACGTATAATTCTACCATAGGGAAGGAGGAAAGACTCAGAAGCAATAATGCAGTCCCCTCCAGTCCACAAGAGAAGCAGACAATCCATGTAACACAAATTAGGGATGACCAGTTCCACTAAAGTCATTATAGCCCAGTGCCCAGAGAACTGACGTAGCTGTTGACGAGGCACACACATACTCTATTAAATGCGGTCCAATAGTCATGAGCACTGTCTTCCTGTAAATCCAGGGATTGGCAAACTCTTTCTGTACAGAGCCACACGTCCCATATTTTAGGCTTTGTGGGTCTCTATTGCAACTGCTCGGCTCTGCTTCTGTCTCCCCAAAGCAGCAATAGACAGCACTAAGTAAATAGGGGTGGCTGTGTTCCATAAAACTTCATTTACAAAAAGGTGCAGCTGCCAGATGTGGGCCTGGGGCCGTAGTTGCTAGACCCGTGATAAACTCTTCTGTTGGGAAGTGCTTATTGGATACGCCTTATTAATTGTTACTGTTTCGAGTGAAAGATTCATCCTGGGGCTAAGTTGAAACAGTCTTTCCCTCCTGTTTGTCATTGGCAAACTTGGGTACGGCTTTAATTACTTTGGAAATGGTTTACTTATCCAGGAAGAGAGTGAAAATACTCAGTCCCTAAAAATGTAAGTTTAAAAAAAAAAAAAACTTATGTCAAGCACTTTCTGAATACAGTGAGACCTTGAACAACACAGGCTTGGGGCACCAACCCCTGCCCCTCCCCTGTGCAGTTGAAAATGCCCCTCACCAATAACATAAACAGTTGAGTCGCACGTATTTTTTACGTGATAGGTGTTATACACTGTATTCTTACCATAAAGTCAGCGAGACAAAAAAAAATGTTATTAAGAAAATCATAAGGGGGGAGGTGTGCCTGTCCAGCCCAGTCAGCAGAGCATGCAGCCCTTAATCTTGGGGTTGTGCGTTGGAACCCCATGTCGGGTGGAGAGATTACTTAAAAATAAAACCTTAAAAAAGATAAGAAAAGTTGTAAGGAAGAGAAAAGGCGTTCTCAGTACTGTAAGTAATCTGCATGCAAGTGGCCTGCAGCTCACATGCATGTTGTCCAAGGGCTGACTGTGTAGAATAATACCCATATTGGAGAGCGGATTTTAAGCAGCATTCTTAAAGATACAGGAGTACGAGTTCTTCAGTTTCCTGTGCCGAATACTGTGGTTTAACTTCTCACGCTCCCTCCCGTCCTTCCTCACTGGATTTCTGTGAACCAATGCTTCAGATTCATCAGCGGTACTGATATTTTGGTGGTTGATATAGTGACATATCACACGAAAAGACCCTTCATTTGGCCCTTTTTTCTATTTAGGGTTTATGTTGCTGAATCACTTATCTCCAGTGCTGGAGAAGGACTGTTTTCAAAGGTAGCGGTGGGACCTAACACTGTTATGTCTTTTTATAATGGAGTCCGGATTACACACCAAGAGGTGAGTGGGGTCAAAGTGGAGAATCAACTTGATTGGTTACAGGGCTTGGTTTCAAACACCCTTGATTTTCCTGTAAGCCCCTTTATTTTAGTATTCGCTAGAAGTATGGAGGAATACACAATCTTTTTTTGTAAAATTGATGAGCTATTATATAGCAGTTGTATTTGCTATAGCAAAAATACCACACACTGGGGCGCCTGGGTGGCTCAGTCGATTGAGCGCCTGCCTTCGGCTCGGGTCATGATCCCAGGGTCCCAGGATCGAGTCCCATGTCAGGCTCCCTGCTGGAGGGCCAGGGGGAGTCTGCTTCTTCCTCTCCCTTGGCCTGCCGCTCCCCGTTTGTAGTCTCTCGCTCTGTCTCTCTCTCTCAGTCCGCCTCTCTCTCAAATAAATAAATAAAATCTTTTTTTAAAAAAATACCATACACTGGGTGGTTTGTAAAACAGTTCTGGAGGCTGGACATCCAAGATCAGTGTGTCTGCAGGTGGTGTCTGGTCAGAAACCACTTCCTGGTTCCTGAATGGCTCTTTTCTCATTGCAGCATCATACGGCGGGAGGGACACGGGAACTCTCTGGGATCTCTTTTAAGTTTCACAGCTATTTTCTAGAAAGTGGGACGGCGCCCATCAAGAAGACAGCAATTGCTTTATACCATACTATACCCAAGGTCTGAAAAATTGAGATCCGGTTGGATTCTGTCGGTAATTAATTTATGATCTTGCTCAGAAGGCCTTAGAAGAAGGCCCCCTACTTCTGTATGTGCGAAAGTCATACAGTAGCCTATATACAGGCAGGAAAGGTTCCATTGCCCAAAAAGCCAAAAATAAAAAGTTAAAGAATCATCACCTCTTGCTTTTAAAATACAATCTTTGATATATTTTCCAGAATTCTGAGGTTGTTTTTTTTTTTTTTTTTTTAAGATTTTATCCATCCATTTGACAGACAGAGATCACAGGCAGGCAGAGGCAGGCAGAGAGAGAGGAGGAAGCAGGCTCCCTGCCGAGCAGAGAGCCAATGCGGGGCTCCATCCCAGGACGCAGGGATCATGACCTGAGCTGAAGACAGGGGCTTCAACCCACTGAGCCACCCAGGCGCCCCAATGTTTTTGTTTTTGCTTCTTCACATCACAATGAACTTCCTTATATGTCCACTCAAGGGCAAAAAGTTGGCTGCTTGAGACAGCTTGTAGTCTCCTTCTGGTCCCACTTATATTAAACAAATGGGACGTGGACTTATTGCTCATATCCCTCATTCATGTACTTCTCCTTTTCACTTACTGCTGTGGAATGCTACAGGGGAAATGCCGTGAAATAATCACGTTTTTGCCCATTCACAGCCGTCGTACAAAGATGGCGAGGCCCTCAAACTGAGCCATGGTCTGGCACACAGTACCCCCTGGTGATGGCCAGACATCTGTGTCCGCAGCATTGCTGGTCCAGGAAATGGGGTGAGCTCTTTGTCCGAAGTCACAAGTACAGTAACCAGCAGAGTGCAAGCAGGCTGTCAGAGAGCAGAATCTGGCTCCCGGCACTATGCTGTGCCATGGAAATGAATGGGCTCCCTCCTTGCCTTCATAAAATTTAGATCCTGTCGGGGAGGGGTGCCAGGGTGGTGCAGTCAGCTGGACTCTTGATTTTGGCTTGGGTCCTGATGTCAGGGTCGTGGGATCCAGCCCTGCATCAGGCTCTGTGCTCAGTGAGGATTCTGCTGGAGATTCTCTCTCCCTCTCCCTCTCCTCTTCCTCCCACGCTCTCTCTAGAGTAATAAATAAATCTTTAGATTCTGTTGGGGAGATAAGAAAAATACACGACTAATGACAACATAAGATAGATGGTACCAGGGTGCCTGGGTTGCTCAGTGGGTTAAGCCTCTACCTTTGGATCAGGTCATGATCTCAGGGTCCTGGGATCAAGCCCCGCATAGGGCGCTCTGCTCAGCAGGGAGCCTGCTTCCCCCCACCTCTGTCTGCCTGCCTTTCTGCCTACTTGTGATCTCTGTCAAATAAATAAAATCTAAAAAAAAAAAAAAAGTAGATGGTACCAAGTACCATTTGTCAGTATCATATGACAGGGCTGGAATATTAAGATCCATGAACATTTTTTTCACTTTCATCACTGCTGTATCCCCTACACCTAGAACAGTGCCTGGCATATGAGAGGCAATCAGTAAGTATTTATTGAATGAAAATCAGATACAAATAACAGCGTAATTGTAATTTAGGAGCAGGAGAGGCAGTACACCTGGGAGAGTCAACAGTTCTATATAAAAATGTGATCCTAGGGGCTCCTGGGTGGCTCAGTCGGTTAAACCTCCAACTCTTGGTTTCGGCTCAGGTCATGATCTCAGGGTTGTAGGATTGAGCCCCACATGGGGCTCCCTGCTCAGCGGGGGTCTGCTTGTCCCTCTCCCTCTGCTGCTCCCCATGTGCTCTCTCTCTAAAATAATATTTTTTTTTAAAGATTTTATTTATTTATCCGATAGACAGAGATCACAAGTAGGCAGAGAGAGAGAGGAGGAAGCAGGCTGTCTGCAGAGCAGAGAGCCCGATGCGGGGCTCGATCCCACGACCCTGGGATCATGACCCGAGCCGAAGGCAGCGGCTTTAACCCGCTGAGCCACCCAGGCGCCCCTAAAATAATATTTTTTAAAATGTTTAACATAATCCTATTTGCTCCAAAAAAACTGCTGTGCTGACATCTGCAGATGCTGGGGTATAGGTTGGAGTTGAGCAGTGGTTTGGAGAAGGGAATCTGTTGGTGCCTGCAGAGAGTGAGTGCTGTTGTAGATGAGAGTGCTCACTGGGAGCGGGGACACTGGCCCCATGGATTCCCCGCTTGTAACAAAGGTGAGGGACTCTGCTTGAAGCACAATTTTGCATTCCTCATGGTTCCGGTTCCATCTGATGTTCTTCATTGTGTGTTTTTTTTGACTCATCTTCTTCACAGTAGGGCTTCCAGGGACCTGGGGGTTGGTCAGAGCCCCAGATCTGACCATAGGAGGCAGTCACACACAGCAGGCTTCCCTGACACAGGGCTGCGCTTGGACAGGGAGGCAAGAGAGGAGGCCCTCCCAGCCTGAGATGGCCCAGCGGCTTGTGGCCCAGGAGCCACCATCCAGAGCAGGAGGGGGGCAAGGGACTCCCAGGAAAGAGCAGGCTGGAGAGGGGGCTGACGTGTCTAGGTGACTACGGTGAGGAGAATCTGGGCCACAGAGCTCTGAAGGACAAGATACTCTGGGGCCTTTGTGGCGCTGGGCTGGGTCTAATCTGCTACCAGACATGGGGTCATGTGTCCCAGCAAGAGTCCCAACAAAGTGGCTAAAACTCCACTTTGTTTGGGCTATTGAAGAAACTGGCTGTGTAAAAACTTGAGTTTGGTGCTGGAGGACTTTAGAGGAAATGGGTCGTAGCCTGCAGTGAAGGAAAAAACCACCTAGGGACATCTGGTTATATTTTTGCGTGTCTTTGTCAGGGACTTTTTAGGTCCTTTTTTTTCGCCTAAGAAGAGGAAAAGTAAGTAGGGAGTAAGTTGAGCTGCCCGCAGCCGGTTTTCGCACCATCGATGGGGAGGGGCACCTTGGGTTCTTCTCGCGCGTATCGCGCTCACACTGCCACGTAAGGGGGAATGGGTGAATGTTGCTGATGTGCTCTGAGATTGGGGGAGAAAAGCCCTCTCTAACGTTCGCTTTCTTGTTTCCTGCAGGTGGACAGCAGGGACTGGGCCCTTAATGGGAATACCCTCTCCCTGGATGAAGAAACGGTCATTGATGTGCCTGAGCCCTACAACCACGTGTCCAAGTACTGTGCCTCCTTGGGACACAAGGCCAATCACTCCTTCACTCCAAACTGCATCTATGATATGTGAGTATGACAGCGAGTGCCAGGGTGGGTCTGGGCCCCATCTGCAGGGGCCCTGCAGTGGGGCGGGGGCATGTCACGGGGAAGGCCACTCCCTCCGGGTTCCTGAGGCTCCTCCCCCAAAGGCCTCGAGGTTAGGACTTGACACTCAGAATTTAAACAGCCCTTTCCCTGGCCTTGGTAGGCACTGAGATGGCAAAGCACTTGGAAAGGTAGAAATGCTCTAGAAACACCACACTTCCTGGCTGCTGTTCGTGGATGCTCTTTTGTCCTTCGGTGGCCTCACTCTGGAAAATTAAAGATTAAAGTGTTATTTGAAAGATTAGAAAAATTAAAATTATTCTGCACTATGGAGACTCAGGAACTTTTTGGTGCTTGTGAAAGGAAGGAAGAAAAGAAAATGCTAAGCCAAAGTCTTGGTGTTGGAAAAGACTGACTAAATCAGAGTCCCCATGATTTGACAATAAAGAGGAAAAAAATACTGTGGCATGCTACAGTGTGGATGAGCCTTGAGAACATTGTGCTAAGTGGGAGAAGCCAGTCACGTAAGACCCCATAGTGTGTGAGTCTAGTGAGATGACTTGCCTGTTATAGCGAAATTCATAGAGACAGAATACAGATAAGTGGTTGCCCCAGACCCAGAGAAAGTGGAGGAAAATGGAGCTGATGGCTAATGAGCATGGGGTTTCTTTTGAGGGTAGCACAGTGTACTAAAATTAGATAATGGTGATGGTTGCCCACCTAAAACCCCCTGAATTGTATATTTCAGGTGGGTGAATTTTAGGGTATACATTTGTTGAGTTGCATCTCAACAAAGCTGTCTTTCAAAGACTTTTTAAAAGTCAAATAGTCCTACCTCTCAGAATTTGAGCCTCCCCTTCCAACGGCTCGCTGACCTCTTCTTGTAGACCTCCACTGATGGGGAGGTTATTATTATCCACGAAGGCAGAAGGCAGCTATCTGGACAGACTGACATAGATACTATGAAATTAGCTCTCAGGCTCTGATGAGTAAAATGGTCTTTTTAGGACCCAATGGGTCACATGGGTTTCCATGTGACATCCAGCCCTTTGCCCTAAATATCTCCCTATGCACTATCCCAGTCTCTCTTCGACATTGTAGCCCTACAGAAATTTGGGGAGCTTTCCTATGCCCCCTGAATGTTCTCCTTCCAGAGTCAAGCATCTCTGACTATTCCTTGAAGAGTACAGTTGGCATTCCTTAGACCATCGTCATCGATTCCCTTAGCTTGGCCAGAAAATGCCTGTTCCCCCTGGGAGCCAGGCAGCTGCGTGCCACCTTTTCTACTCAGTTATAGCTCACAGTTCCCTCCCCCCACCATCTCTTGCTTGTTAACAGGAGCAGGATCCAATCATGTGCACTTAATCTGTAGGAAAATTGCCAGGATTTGAATGTCCCTCCTCAAATCCCTGAGATGGCTTGGAAATGATCCTGGCAGTGCCTTGCTCTCCTTGGCAGCCAGCACCAAGTACTGCAGCTCTGACTTCTGTTGAAAGGGCAGGCAGAAATGGCAAAGGACATGTGTCATGTGAAATGAAACTGACACTGTTATTAAATCTAAGGCTTTCGTGGCCAATGTGAATTAGGCCAAAGCATCGTTCCAGGCTTGCACACCGATCCCAATGATCTTTTAAAGTGGCGGTAACTAACAGTAACACATGCTACTTAAAAACTACTCTTTTAAAACAAACGAGTTCTGTGATCTTGCTGCAAGGACATGGTTTTTCTCACCAAAGAGAAGGATGTGCAGGAGACAAGGGAGGGAACCAGGTGTGCAAAATCAGGTTCCCAGGCTCCTCGGAGTTATTTCCTTCCAGCCCAGTGTGAACAATTGGTTATATGGGGTGATGAGAAGATTCCCTGGAAAATGAAATATAAAAATCAGATACCGACCCATGATATTCATTTGCTTCTAGAATTATTGGTATCACTATGCACACTTTAACATCGGCAAAACAATATCCCGGTATAAGCTGTACTCTACTACAAAATCCAGGTGGACAAGCAGACACGAACTACTGCCCTCGTCCTCCATAGCGGTGACATGTCACCAAGGGCCCAGAGCACTGGGGGCAGAGGTTTGCTTTGACGGCTCATCGTGCTGCTGGCATGGACTGGGACCTTTAGGCCTGTGTCCTGCTAACGGCTTCTCCTGAGTTCTCTCACTCAGGCCTCCCAGGATCTCCGAGGGGCAGCCTCTGTTCCTGTTCCCCCTGCCCCCCATCACGGACCAGAACCGCGGAGCTCCCAGCCACAGTGGCTAAGTGTCCCTAAGCGTTGTGCCCCCGTGCCACCGGGGAGAATCGGCACCTGAAATGGAATGCCTTCTTTCCAGTCTGTCCTTTTTCTACCCTCTGAAAATAATGATAGTAAGCAGGAAAATGAAAGTAGAAGAGGATTATACCAGAAGTCTTGGGCTCCTCATGGAATTCTGTCAGTGTGCAAGAAGTTTCGCTGGAGCTCCGCTTCAGGGGGTTATTTTTTAATGCAATATTTTAATTTAGAGACAGAGTTGTGATTTTATTATTTTTTAAAGATTTATTTATTTATTGGGAAGAGAGAGACAGCACGAGCTGGGGAAGAGGGAGAGAAAGACAAGCAGTCCCTCTGCTGTGCGAGGAGCCCCACATGGGGCTTGATCCCAGGCCCCCAAGATCTCATGACCTGAGCCGAAACCAAGAGCCAGATGCCCAACCAGATGCCACCCGGGTGCCCCAAGTTTTAGTAAGGACTTCCTGGATCCCTGGTGCAGGGGTGTCTGTGATGGAGCACAGTATGAGAATTCTGCGCCCATGCACACTCACGTGCTCACCTCGTCACTGGCAGCACCTCAGTCCTCACTCTGTGCCCGGCCCCTGTGAGGTGCTTCATATGGGGGACCCTGTTTTGTCACCCTGACAACTCTTACACAATTAGGATGGCTAGTATTACCATGAATCTGTAGGTGAGGAAAGTGAGATTCAGAGATACAGAAGTGGGCTTTCTGAGAGGGGGCAGGAATAATGTGTGGAACTGGGACTCAGGCCAAAGTCTCTGACCCCAGGTCAAATGTGCTTTCCAGGAAAGATGACACCCAAGGGGGGTGGACATGGAGGCCCCTTGGAGTGGGGGGTGAGCTTGTTCCTTTATCCTCCACATAGAAGGTATCCCTAAACTGCAGACACACTCTTTCCCCACCACCCACAGAGGGAACCAGCCAGGTACTTACTGTCATGCCCTGTGTGATCTCACTTAGAGCCTGGAAGCTTCTTCTTGTGGTGTCTCAATGTCCTTGGCTCAAAATGTGACTATAAATGAATGAGATTGATTTGACTAGATGCATATAAAGATAAAGCGAATTTCTTTTTTGGCCCTGACTTATGTATTTCCCTTCTGGGTTTCAGAAGCTGTTAGGTGAGCTAAATCTGTTCCTTACCTGTGTCCTCCTCTCCTGCAGGGGCTGTAGGGTGAACCAGGTTGGGAGCCTTTGGCACAGGAACACAGTCGAGAGTGTTAGCCCTGCCTCAGGTTCCAAGATGCTCGAAGCTGCTCCCTTCACAAGATGCTTCATGGGGAAATATTTAAAAAGCAGGTTGGCAGAGAGGTCTAGGCTTCACTCCTGGAAAGAAGTCTTCATCTACTTTTGTGCTAGAAAATAATATTTCCTCTGTCTGTACAGGGCAGAATCCAGTTTTTTGCTTTTGAAAGTCCACGGGGCCCTTCCTTACACCTCGCACAGTGCCCCAGTAAAGCCTTGTCCACGAGATGCCGCCAGTAACCTGAGGCCACCACTGGCCAGGTGGGCCGAAACGCCTCCTGGCCGGGCTACATCCAATTTCTCATTAAGTCCAGGTTTTTTGTTGTTGCCCATGTTGTTGGTTTATAAATAGAGTGCCAGATATGCTCAAAGAGGAAGATGGAACAGTGCTTTTTAAACTCGAACGTGCGTGTGAATCACCTGGGGGAGTTGTTAAAATGCAGACACTGAGTCAGCAGGTCTGGCGGAGCTGAGATTCCCCGTGTCTAGCAGTGGGAAGGTGAAGCTGCTGCTGGCCGCACTTGAGGACCTACCCGAGGTTGGCCAGAGGAGAGCCCCTGGGTGATTCCTGCCCCCTCACCACCCACCCCACCCCCCTGCAGGCTTGGCTTCTAAGCTCCCGATCTGCCCCTGGAATGACCGTGTGCATCTTGATGTCCAGGTTTGTCCACCCCCGTTTCGGGCCCATCAAATGCATCCGCACACTCCGAGCCGTGGAGGCTGAGGAGGAGCTCACCGTGGCCTACGGCTACGACCACAGCCCCCCGGGGAAGAGCGGGCCTGAAGCCCCGGAGTGGTACCAGGTGGAGCTGAAGGCCTTCCAGGCTGCCCAGCAGAAGTGAAAGGCTCAGCCCTGAGCTTCCGAGACCTGGAATAGAAACTTGGATCTATGCACTACGTTTTCCGACCACGGGACAACCAGGGACTGCTCATGCTGTGACATCACATCCTCTCACTCCGCGTTAGCAATGACTTTCTCGCATACTAACTAGGTTTGACTGTATTACTCATACCAGATTTAAAATTAGCTAGCCTTGCAACAGCGTCCTACTGAGAGGTATTGTCGCACACTTGACACAGACAGCGTGATGCTCTTGGGTGGTTCAAGCCTAAATCTGTACCACACTCAGAGATGCCAAATGATTAGACTGAAAAAGGGAAAGGGGGCTTTTCAGTCATTCGTAGTCTGTGGTATTTCCATGAGGTTTTTTCCTATGGCCAACATAAAGTGTGTGTTCGCACTTGCATACGGGCCGTAGGAAGGATAGAGAATTACTACATTTTTATTCTCTAAATGTAGTATAATTTGCCTTTTAACCTTTGATCTGTATCTTGCAATAGAATGGCTTTGGGTTTTTTTTTTCCCCCTAGTGAACAGAATCCCACTTTTTGAGTCATTTTACCCATCAGTCCCATTCTCTATCTTAGGTATCTTTTACGAGAGAAAAAACTTCCAAATGGATTTCGTGTCAGTGCCAGTGCGTAGGTCTCTCTGGTTCTTTCTATATCATTGTTTCATTATTATGTCCTAATATAAAGAACTGGCTCATAGGGCCAGGGTATTATTCTAGAACTATTATTCTCGCATGTAAACAAAGATACCTTTGCTTTAAGATGTGAGAAGAAATGAATTTACTTCGTTTGCATTAAGTTATGGGAGAGTTGTAATATATACTTTAAGAAAGGAGAGAGGGAAATTCGTATTTCTAAGCAGTAACTGTGGCAATTTTGCAATCTCTTCAATTCAATAGTGCTAGTAATTTCTTCTCGGGTACACATTAAATGTACATAACACAGAGCAGTCCGGCTCGTGGCGCAGTGCATTGAATTCAGAAGTCAAACAACAACCTAGAATTCTAACGTGGAATTCTAAAGCCGAGGTGTTTTGTTTTTTTTTTAATTGCTCCTGTTAGGAGAGACATACTGATCACTAGGTGCAAACCGACCCTTCATGCTACACCTCTTCATTGTTGTATTTTCAAAGCACGTACCTGCTTCAAAGCGTTGTGAATTAAGAGTAACACCTGTATAGTTTCAAAGCAATGATATCAATAGCGTCTCAGCCATTTTGTAAGCCACGTGTAATCACACCTGCAGAAATAAGGCGAGAACCCCTGTTTTTTAGTTTAGCTGGTTAGGTGTATAATGGACCCGGGATGGCTCTGAGTGAATTCTGCGAGTTTGGGGCTTTCGTAGGTGTCCTCACCCCCAGGCCGTAGCTGTGTCGTCCTCCGGGACAAGGCTGCCGGAAGTGGTGGAGAGCGGCCGCTGCTAGCGGCGGCACCTGTCGCCTGAGCCAGTCTGGGCTTGAAAGCTAAAGGCTTCCAAGCCACAGCCGATTGGGAGCTCTGGCAAAGCAGAGGTTACTGGCTGGCAGCGAGAAGAGTAAAGAAATGGGCAGGAAGGAAGTTTTTGCTGTTTCTTGGCAGGTACCCGTTGCTCTTAGAAAGAATTCAACAAAAGTGCTTGACCTAGGGCTGCTCACAGTTCTCCGTTCAGGCGGCCCCTGTGCACGGGATTCAGCCCTCGAAGACAATGACAGAAGGGGCCCTTCCGTCCTCTGCAGGGCCAGCCTTCCCTGAGCTCCCCTCTTCCCCCCGGGGGTGCCAGCGCACGTGGCCAGTGTGTGGCAAGGTGTGCAGCTAGCCAGCAGTGGTCTTGGGGGGTGGGGTGGGGGGCAAGCTGATGTTCCCCACATGAGAAGTTGTCAGGGCTGCCAGAAGGATCTCCCACAAGGGGAACCCCAGTAGGGTTTTTAGATGATAACACCCCAGGATAGGAGAGCTTCTATTCTGTAGAAAGAGACCATTCTGCAAACTGTGACAGATGGGCAGTCTCGGGACTTGTATTCTGATGGGTGCTTTAATTCAAATTCGTCCCAAAGTGAGTGACTGTCTTCAGGAGAAAGATGGCTTGAAGTGGCCCCAGGCATTTGGGTGGTGGAGCCAGGTCAGTGAGCAAGGTCAGGATGGAGCCAGCCACACTTCCAACACAGCTTCGCTTTGAAGGATTTAATTCCTGGTGGTGATACCATTCTTGTTGAGGCTGCAGGACGGGTGTAATTTCTGTCCTCATGGGTTACTCTGATTATCCCCCACTCAAATGGAATCTTTCTTTCTTCCTTTCTTTCTTTTGATTTAAGGGATTGAAGAGTTGTAAGTGTAATTAACCATTGAATCCATTTTTCAAATTAGATGTTGAATGACAATACTGGGTTTAAAACCCAGCAGTGTGTCTGCGACCATCAGACGTCAGACGAATCAGAGGAAACACCACACCCACGCTGAGCCTCTCTGTCTGTCTCCCTCCTCTCTTCCTGCATCTTCTGGGCCTTCTTTCTCCTGTCCCAGCTCTTTCCATTCTGTCTCTCCTCTGTGAGAATGCCTGGATGTCCCTGTCCCGCTAGTCTCTTGCTCTTTTCCATCCTCTCCCTCCCCATTCTGAGTGTCTCTCCTCTCTTGCTAGGCCCTCGGTGTGTACCTCTGTGCCTTCACTCAGTGTCTCTGCCTGGCTTTGTGGCTCCTGCTCCCCTCCCCGCCCCTCCCCCACTCCCAAATGGAAGACTTTGTCACAGAGTAGAATCCCGAGGGGGCCTTGACATTCACTGTGTTCGCAGGTAGGTGAAGAAGTCGTGGGGGGTGAGGTTCCCTAAGGAATTAACTGGTGAGGAAGGAAGGGTGTCTCCTTCTTTTATTTCTCTACTGAATCTTTACATCCACCGTGGAAGGAAATATGTCAGGAAGCAGCCGAATCTGGTAGTTTTATGGGCATGATGATCACAGCAGAACTTCGGAAGATTCCATGTGGTGGGGAATAAAGAAGTAACCTCATGCTCTCCCAAAACACGCCTGGCGCATGACGCCATAGTCTCGATGAGGTTCACTCAGAGCTGTCTCATCCCCACCCCTGCATGACTAGATCTTTCCTTAGCAGCTTC
Organism: Taxidea taxus jeffersonii; assembly: GCA_003697995.1. Lineage (NCBI taxonomy): Eukaryota > Metazoa > Chordata > Mammalia > Carnivora > Mustelidae > Taxidea > Taxidea taxus. The sequence continues at coordinate 84,273 of ML109936.1, forward strand.
TCTATGACAAAATATTCTCTTGTGTTAGAGTTAGGAATAGGAACTAATCTGTAGGAGTATGTCCCCACGTGGACATTTGGATGGACTGACAGAATCGCTGTGAGGACTGAATTTCTGACCCAAAGCAAAGAGGAGATGAAGAGGCAACAGGCAGGGAGGACTTGAGTTCTGCAGTACCTATTCTTGTTTTAACCTGCTTCATCCCTGCTCTACCTGAGAAACGAAGAAGGAAATTCCCTTTTCGAGACCTCTTTGAACCTGTCTGGGGCATATCGTTAAATTTATTTGCCTCCCAGGGGTTCTTCCCACTTGAAAAAGGATTTCCTTATCGCCAACAACCGGTAGAGGCCAAAATGGAGGCAAGTGTCACCATTGACAATGTTTAATTGTAGCTATTAAGATGGCAGTAACTGTGAACAGTGAATTCAAGGGTTGCCTTCTCAGTGAGACAGTATGTGGCACTTTAGAAACTTTCCTTTAATATATAAAATTTTAAATCACTCACTGCAAAGTGCATTTAAGATCTTCCAAGAAGGTAGAGTCTTCTGTTTTGCCTTGTTTTAAAAACCGTTGCCTCAAGTTTCTGTCTTAAGAGTAGTGATTTAGAATCCAGACATCTTTTCTTTTAGAAAAACAAGCAAAACTATGTTGCAAGACTGATAGATGTAATGTTTATTTGCCGCAGATCAAAGGTTCACAAAATACTTTAAATTTACATCTACTTGAGGTACCTTGATAGATGGTTTTGTTTTTTTTTTCTTTGCTCTTTCCCTTCAGGAATTTGGAGCCTTGGTGTCACTTTTTATTTTAAAAAAAAGATACTAAATTATGATAGTTTTATTTTGCCAAATGTGTGCATACATATTCAAAGCAATGAAACTATTTCAAGCCATACAACCACAGGGGTGGAAAGAAACCCTTTTCACAAATTTTAATGTGTTTGTATGTAAATAGATGTTTGTATGAAATATTTTCATGGTAGAATGAATATATTTAAATGAAGTCGAATTATTCCAGTGCTATTTAAACAAATTACAAAATTTTTGGTGAGAATCCTCTGAGTCTATCGAGATACAATGCAGATCAATTTTGATTTTTAAAAAATCAAAAGCCTACAAATAACTCTGACTCACGGCAACTTCCCTGTGTGGTTGCGTCTGACATGGAGAGAGCTCGTAGGCTTCCCCAGTGCCTCAGCCGCTTCCTGGTGTAAGTTAGGTGCTCATGGAGGTGTGTCTACCTTTAAGTGACGTCACTCCTGGCCCCCGAGGGCCTGCGAGTGAATTAGAGGCATTAGAGACACTGGTGCAGTTATCCAGAGCACAATTTCTTTGCAGGGCAGCAGAATCCGAAGCCAGATATGGCCACGTGAACCTCGGAGCTGGGTTTTCTGGCCACCATCAACCGCCACCCTTACTGCCTAGTCACACGTGTCAGGGAGGCTGCCCTCAGTGGAGTTGGGGTTCCAGCCCCAGGGTGGAACTTCACGGTTTTGCCAGCCATCCCCGCCTCCTGGCCTCCACCTCACAGAGAGGAAGGAGGAGGGAGCAGCTGGCAAGGGGCCCATTTCTCAGCACAGTACATTTCCTGTCTCGGCTCTGGGAGACTATGCACCCAAGCACCAAACTTCCATCCAGAGAGAGACGTCCTCGGATAACGCAAATCCTTGCTTCCTCTGTCTGTGACTTTACACACTGTTGTTAGAAGTCGTTTTAATATCAAGACCAATCACATCTCTGGGACATACCTCCCAACTCTCCTGACTCTTACGTTACTAGAACACTCCTTTGTAATGGTATTCAACTTGAGTGGGTTGTTTTTGTGGTTTTTTTCCCCCTCTGCTTTGGTCCTGGGTATACGAAATGATAAATATGACAAAATTTTCACTGTGTCTACTAGCAATATGTACACACATGCCAATGTATCTTATCATAGCGACTTGGTTATATTTTGGGTTACTGTAATTAACCTTGATTCTTGTGTTGGGAAACCATAGGGATGTGTGATGCCTGCTTATCATGGAAGAAATTAGGTTCATGGTCTGAGCTCCCTCCTTCAAAAGGTTTCCTCCTGGGTTTTCTATGTTCCCTTTTTATCCTAAAACACGTTTATTAGGTTGTGAGGTATGTTTAAGGATTGGAACCTAGGGGTATGCTTTCATCATTTATTGAGAGCAAAAGTTAACCCCATCACAGTTAACAAAAGATTGGTCTTTGTGAAATTTGAACTGAATCTATGAGCCTTATTCAAATATCTATAATTCTATGATTTTTTTAAATTATGGGAAATTAATGAAAGATGTTTACATGAATAATGTTTGCCCTTACTGTGTTATGAATGAGTTTTTTTGTAGTGTGTCTGGGTGCATGTGCAAGAGAGTAGGAAAAATGTTTCTGAAACAAAACTTGACAAATATTTGTAATGAAAAGTAAATTTAAAGATTGCTATAATTGCGCTATAGAAACAATGCAAGTATTAAACAAAATATACAATCATCTCTCGTTGTCTTCCTTTGGTCATTGAGGGCAGAAAGAGGGTAACTTTCTTCTTTTTCTTTTTCTTTTATTTTAATATATTTTTTTAAAGATTTATTTATTTATTTGAGAGAGAGAGGGAGCAAGAGCAGGGGTGGGGGGAGGTAGAGGGAGAAGCAGACTCCCGGCTGAGAGGGGAACCTGACTTGGGGCTCCATCCCAGAACTCTGAGATCATGACCTGAGCTGAAGACGGGTGCTTAACTACCTAGGGACCCCATTATGACATGCCTATCTATGTGTTTAAATTACTAAGCAAACTTTACATTTTGAGTTGTCTTAAAATGTTATCAGCCATTTACCGTTTTCAAAGCACAAGAAGAAAGGAGAAGAGAGGAGGGGTGTGGAATGGCTAGGAGGTTTATCTTTATTTAACCTGACTTCACATACACCTACGAATCCAGAAGAATCCTCAACGTCAACCCAAAGTCTAGTTAATTACATTAATGTTAAGGGCATTAAATATAAATGAAATGATCGGGAAATAGCTGAAGGATGGGATGCTTCAGCGTACGGTTTAAGGAAGATACTAGGAATTTTATTAGACGTGGAAGACCTGGGCCCTCTTAGGACAGCTTTGAGCTCAGGAAACCAGGAACCCCTTGTTCCTCCCCAAATCACAGCTCGTATTCCCAAACTCGCTACTACAACATTCCCAAAGAACAAAAGCCAATGACACACATGTAAAAATAGTGCTTTGTATCAGCAGTCCCTTGTGCTGAGGGACCCAAAGCAGTGGTTTCTGGTAAGTGGGGCATCAAACCGAAGCAGGCTGTGAGACCTCCGGCTTTACCTTCCCTTCCTCCGTCGACCAGTCTTTGATTTGCTCACACTTCCTTCCACCCAAGGGAGGAAAGGGAAGCAGGTAAGACAACTAAATGCAAACTCACCCTGATCATCACCCAGATGGGGACACGTCCGTGTCTGGATCTTTAAGACAGAGTTTCACCCACTGACCCACAATACTAGTATTCTTCCTCCTTGCAGAAGAAACAGGGATGAGATAAAAATTCTTATGCAAATTGGGTAAGTCTGAGAAGCTAAAATCTCAAGAGTGAAGGATCAGGCAACTTTTTGGGTATTAAACTTGGTGCGGAGTCAAGGGTGGTAGAATAAGGTAAGGGAAGGAAGATTGAGACCAAAGTATTTTAGTCTCGGTGGTCGTCCCACATATAGTTCTCACTAAATGTCTGCCTTGAGGTTTTAATGTTCCAGACTGTTCTACCTGCTGGTTCATATTACACTTGAAATTACTTCAGTGGCCATATCCAGAATTAGGTAAGTCATTCAGAAGGATTTTATGCTATGCTCAACATCTATTCTTTTTTAAAATATTTATTTATTTATTTGAGAGAGAGACAGCAAGAGAGCACCAGCACGGGAGCAGCAGAATGAGAGGGAGAAGCAGGCTCCCCACTGAGCAGGGAGCCCATGATGTGGAGTGGGGCTCCATCCCAGGACCCTGGGATCATGATCTGAGTGGAAGGCAGATGGTTAACCGACTGAGCCACCCAGGCACCCCTGTGCTCGACATTTCACTTCAGCTCAGCATCTGACTGATTTGGGGTGGTTAATAAGAAAGTTTTGCCCCAAAACGATTTTAAGAAAACTGTTGCCTTTTACGTAAAAACATAATGCTAACTCTACAACAGTATATTGGTATATGTTTTTCTTAAAATTTGGTTTCTTGGTGAAAACCAGAAGCCATGGTTTTGAAATTAGAGCTTCACTTCTTATAGTATACATAGAAAAAGATGAATGGATTTATCTAGCTTGCTACTAAATGTTTATTTCAAGTGTCAGAATGCTTCCAGCTTCAAGAAACATAAAAACCCAACTCAGTATGGCTTAAGTGATACAGGAGACTTATTACCTCACACAATAAGACCCTCACATAATGAGATGCTGTTGGGTGACCCTGGAGGTGTTAATTCAGCAGCTCAGCCAGGTCCTTTCTATCTTTCCAGCCTGTAATTCTCAGCTTGAGACTTACCCTCAGGGGCCCACCCACCTCACAGTCACAGCATGGCTGTTGCAGTTCCAGACATCACAGCCAGCATCTGGTGGGTGAAAAGGCAAGTCTCTTCTCTCTACCACTGAGGAAACCTAAACAAATGACTTGCAAGGGCCATGGGGGTGCCATGATTATCTGAGGGAAGCATAGGGCTGTGTAGAGTGGAGTGGGTGGCCCCAAACAAAGATGGGGTTTCCCAGCAAGAAGGAAAGGAGAAATGACAGTTGCGTGGTCCACCCACAGTATCTGCCTCATCTGCAACACCGGTTTTGTTTATTTCCTTTGGAGAAGAAAGGAGGTTAGTCTCTCTAAGTAAATAAATGGATTTTTAAATTAATTCCCATCAATTTAGAGTATTCTCAAGTGGTGGGTATGGGAAAAGTTCTATAGAGATATTCATGTAGAGTTTATAAGGCGGTTTTAAATGTTTAGATGATTTCTTAACAGCCATATGATACGAGTACTGCTATTAATCCTTTTTACAGAAGGGAAAACTGAGGCACAGAGATGTTAAGTAACTTGCAATTAAGTAGTAGTCATGGAAGTGGTAGAGGCAGAGTATAGGCTGGGCTCTAGGCTGTTCTCTTAACCACGATGGTGGGAGCACCTCTCTCCTCCTGCCCTTCACATGCTAAGGCCATCGTTAACATCCTTAATCTTCCTTTCCCTTGATCATTTGCTTAGCCAACCAATCAAGTGATCTCACAGATTGTGGTCCCTCCTTAAGCCAATCTATGGGCCACTGACCAGCTGCCACCAAATTCTCACCAAATTCTGCCCGGATCCAGAGCTCCCACCCTCCTCTGCCTGGATCTCATTTCCCAGTCCTCACCCCCACCACGTGAAGCTCCCTCAGTGACGAGGCTTCACCGTTCCTGTGGGTCCTTGGTGGGCCCTGGGAGGGCCATGTGCTGGAGAGGAGCTGGGCTCTACAGGCAGACTGGTTTTTTGGTTTGTATTTTTGTTTTTTCCTATTTTGCCCATCCCCTACCCTCTCCCTTCTGGCAACCACCAGTTTATTCGCTGTATTTATGAATTGGTTGCTGTTCTGTTTTTTGGGTGTGGGTGTGTTTAGATTCTGTACATAAGTGAAATGAAACGGTATTTGTCTTTCTCTGTCTGACTTATTTCACCTCACACGATAGGCCCTCAGTCCATCCCTGTTGTCGCAAGCGACAGGATTCCGTTCTTCTTGATGGCTGAGTAGCATCCCACTGTGTCTACACACCACCTCTTCTTTATCCATTCAACGATCTGTAAACACGGAGGTTGTTTCCATATCTTGGCTATGGTAAATAATGCTGGAAAGAACAGAGGGACGCATGTGTCTTTTCAGATTAGTGTTTTGGTTTTCTCCGGATATATACTCAGAAGTAGAATTGCTAGATCATTTGGTATTTCTAGTGTTAATTGTTGGACGAATGTGTAAACTCTATTCCATAATGGCTGCACCAATGTACACTCCCATAGAGCATGAGGGTTTTCTTTTCCTCCCCATCTTTGCCCACAGTTTTTTTTTTCTCATCGTTTTGATCCTAGCCATCCTGATAGGTGCAAGGTCATAGGCTCACTGTGGTTTTGATTTGCATTTCCATGATGCTTAGTGATGTTGAGCATTGTCTCACGTGTCTGTTGGACATGTGGATGTCTTCTTTGGAAAAATGTCTCTTTAAGCCCTCTGCCCATTTTTTAATCAGATTGTTTGCTTTTGAGTCAGCCTGGTTTTAATCAGCTTTGCCACTGTCTACATGACATCAGGTTTCAGGTTGCACTCCAGCAAATGGGGATAAACCCTGCTGCACAGGACTGCTTTGGGATTGAAGAGACTGAGTGATGCGTGCCTTGCACGCATTCCTCCAGTGCAGTCACCTGCACCTCCCTGTGTTTTGAAATGCTGGGCTCTCGCCCTTCCAGGGACCCGTGCATGTCTTCCTCCTCGGTAGTTGCCTGGCTGCCTCCCACCTTCAAGTCCTCACTGAAATAGGCCTACCTTGGCCACACCACCTACACGGTAACCCCCTTGACCCCCCAGAATGCCCAAACCAATTTGCCTTCCTTCCTTGTTCTCCATATCACTCATCACCTTCTAACTTAATATCTCATTTAGTGATCGCTCACGTTTGGACTGTCAGCTGCAGGCAGGCATGGATTTCAATCTGTTTCATTCACTGGTGGATCTGCAACAGCTGGTGCTCCGTAAGCAATCACTAAATCCCACGAAGGATGGGGACAGAGCAGGTCGTAATGGTTAAGAGAACTTGGGCAATCACCCTGGGTTGAAAACCAACTCTGTTGTGCCCTAACTGTGCCATGTAACTTCCTTGTGCCTCTGTTTCTTTATTCATAAATTTGTAAATTTTTTAAAAGATTTTATTTATTTATTTGACAGACAGAGATCACAACTAGACAGAAAGGCAGGCAGAGAGAGAAGGAGAAGCAGGCTCCCTGCTGAGCAGAGAGCCCGATGTGGGGCTCGATCCCAGGACCCTGAGATCATGACCTGAGCTGAAGGCAGAGGCTTAATCCACTGAGCCACCCAGGCACCCCATAAATTTGTAAATTTTACAATTTTTGTAAAATTGCACTAGTAATGATGCCTGGAGAAAATAAAGAAAGAAAAGGATTGTGTTTGACCCGTGGCACAGGCTCACTAATCATGGCCCTACTGCTTCGGAATGCCACTTTCTGGGCAGAGCCAAAGCCTACCTCCTTCTGAGAAGTCCCCAATGAAGACGCCTTGCTCGGGGCAGCTCGCCTGACTCTCAGGACCCACCCTCACTGGTCCCCCTTCTCTGCACCCCGCAGAGGCCAAGAGGCCACGCCAAAGTGTGTGCTGCATATTCTAGACTGCTGAACAAGTGAAACCTCTAGCTCGCTTCTCACTTACATGACAGGCTTTTGGGAACCAGCAGTGTATCTTACTGGATACGGACAAAGCAGTCTCCAAATATTTGAGATGAGAATGACTGGGCTAGAGGGTCTTTATTTTTAAAATCATGTTCTCAGGGACGCCTGGGTGGCTCAGTTGGTTAAGCGGCTGCCTTCGGCTCAGGTCATGATCCCGGCATCCTGGGATCGAGTCCCACATTGGGCTCCTTGCTCGGCAGGGAGCCTGCTTCTCCCTCTGCCTCTGCCTGCCACTCTGTCCGCCTGTGTTCTCTCTCTCTCTCTCTAATAATAATAATAATAATAAAAAAATCATGTTCTCAGTTTACTCATCTGTTCAACATTGATTTCTTTCTTCAGCTTTATCATCAAATGGTCACCAGGACATGAACAACCCAGCAGTGAATAAGAACAAATTCCCTGCCTTGTGGGGACACTGGCCAGGGAAATGCTGCAGGACAGGGAAGGGGGAAGGAGTGTGGGAAGAGGTGTACAGTGGCAAAATCAGGGAGCCCTCGCTGAGGAAGGGAGTGCAGTGCGTACATTGGGGGCCTGGGGAAAGTTTCCAGACTCAGGAGGGGCTGCAAGGGGCCAAGCCCTGGGATGGGCACTTGCGTGGAGGGTCCAATGACAGCCAAGAGGCCAGGGTGGCTGGCGAGGACAGGATTGGGTGATGTGCTCAAAGGGAGAGCAGGAATCCAGACCGATGGGACCCCTCAAAGCCATTGTAAGGACTTTGGGGATTAACTCAGAGTGTAATGGGAAATCACAGATGATATAAAATACTTTTGTCTGTTTTTCAAAACAAACCAGCATTGTCTAACTTTGTTTACTATAGGTTCCAAAAACATTGTAAAAATTGTAATTGCTGTGAGCCCACCATCGGAGCGCTCTGAACGAACGGAAGAGGAGTAAGAGCTGCTCTCCTTCTATCGCAAGATCACTCTGTCACTCTGGCCGTTAACCGGTGGAGAACAGACGGCATTGAGTGCGGCACCAGGCGACAGCACAAAGGACAAATCAATGGTGGAGGCGAACAGAAGGGACAAAGAGAAGTGGTTGACTCTTAGACATACTGTAAAGCTGAAGACAATAGAATTTGTAGAGGTGAGATGTGGTGTTCTTTTCAAAGCCATATTTTATTCTTACCCGGATATAGTGAGGCCAGCACACCAGGAGACAAGTGCCACTGAAAAACAGTTGGCTCCTTGGAACTCACCATTCCCAAGGGAGAGGGCACCACCGTGGAGCTGGAACCGGGCTTGGGGGCAGGGGGACAGGTGGGGGTGGCAAGGAGGCCACACCAGGAAGGCTGACTGTCGGTCACAAGGGAACAGGGGAAAAGGTGTCCAGGGACCTTTATTATGATCTGGGGGGAAGGAACAGGCAAGGCAAGATAAGCAGGTTTAGGATTGACTACTCTGAATAATTTCAACAGGCCCTGGGGTGCAGGGGGCCTTCAGCTGCCCGGTGCCTGGCCTGGGTGATATTGGCCTGGTGAGCAAGAACCTGGAAGACCGTGTACAAAGCAGTCGGCTGTGGTGTGGGCTCCGCGGTGCTCGCTGGGCGTGTAAAAGGCAGGAGACGTTTGCTCTCTCTGGGAACTGGTAGCCTGGGGCCGGTCAAAGTTAACAGAGAAGAGGAACAAGTTTAATACGCTGGGAAGTTAGAAAAGTCAAGACTGACTCCAAATTTTGGTGTAAACAACTGCAAGAATGGGGTAATCACTTAAGAAATAACTTCTGTCTCCATCGCTGATCTTAGCTCGAATCACTTGCACTCGCCCTGTTTTTATCTCCAGCTCCAAAGCAACCCATTAATTCTTCATGGTCCAGCTCCCTCTTGTGGTAAGGATCTGGTACTGTTTCTGACCTGAAACTTAAAAAAGAACTTGAGCAAAAAGATTTAATACATTGCAAAGACGAACATAAGCCCTGTGCTGATGTTTATCCCCGTCATCAGGTGGGACTTAGGTGAACCAACTGAAGATATCACTTTCAGGGCTTTTTTACTCTTCAAATAAGCCCAACTTTCAGAAGAGCCAGTAACACGCTTGAAGCCTGCTGTAAACTAAGTTGAACAGAACTTGTTTATTTTTTTTTTTATTAGCATGTAATGTACTATTTGCCCCAGGGCTACAGGTCTGTGAATCATGAGGTTTACACATTTCACAGCACTCACCATAGCACATACCTTCCCCAATGTCCATAACCCCACCACCCTCTCCTGACCCCCCACCATGCCCCCAGCAACCCTCAGTTTGTTTTGTGAGATTTAGTCTCTTATGGTTTATCTCCCTCCTAATCCCATCTTGTTTCATTTTTTCCTTCCCTAACCCCCCACTCAGCCTCTCACATTCTTCATATCAGAGAGATTATATGATAATTGTCTTTCTCTGATGGCTTATTTCTCTCAGCATAATACCCTCTAGTAGGTTGCAAATGGCAAGATTTCATTTCTTTTGGTGGCTGCATATTATTCCATTGTATATATATACCACATCTTCTTTATCCATTCATCTGTTGGTGGAATCTAGGTTCTTCCCATAGTTTGGCTATTGTGGACATTGCTGCTATAAACATTTGGGTGCACATGCCCCTTCGGATAACTACGTTTGTACCTTTAGAGTAAATACCTAGTAGTGTGATTGCTGGGTCGTAGGGTAGCTCTATTTCCAACTTTTTGAGGAACCTCCATGCTATTTTCCAGAGTGGCTGCACCAGCTTGCATTCCCACCAACAGTGTAAAAGATTCCCCATTCTCCACATCCTCGCCAACATCTATCATTTCTTGACTTGTTAATTTTGTCCATTCTGACTGGTGTGAGGTGGTATCTCATTGTGGTTTTGATTTGTATTTCCTTGAGGCTGAGTGATGTGGAGCACTTTTTTATGTGTCTGTTGGCCATCTGGATGCCTTCTTTGCAGAAATGTCTGTTCATGTCCTCTGCCCATTTCTTGATTGGATTATTTGTTCTTTGGATGTTGAGTTTGATAAGTTCTTTATAGATTTTGGATACTAGCCCTTTATCTGATATGTCATTTGCAAATATCATCTCCCATTCTGTCAGTTGTCTTGGTTTTGTTGACTGTTTCCTTTGCTGTTTAAAAGCTTTGATCTCGATGAAGTTCCAATAGTTCATTTTTGCCCTTGCTTCCCTTGCCTATGATGTTGTTTCTAGGAAGAAGTTGCTGCGGCTGAGGTCAAAGAGATTGCTGCCTGTAGAACTTGTTTATTTTTAAAAACAAACCAAAGCATTTCATGTCATGTAGCTCTTTAAAATCTCTACCTAGCTAGAGTACAGCTTTCTGCAAAATACGGGTTATAAATTCATTAGTCCTGAGTTAATCTAATCTTGTACTTCCCTAACCTATCACTTTTCTTTCTTTCTTTCTCTTTCTCTTTCTTCCTTCCTCCCTCCCTCTTTCTTTCTTTCTTTATGAGCCAACCATGAGTTGTGAGAGAGTCATGGATCACCAGGGAACATGACCTCCTAGGGAACCATATGCATAAGGTATGCAGAAGCAAATGCAAGTGTTTAAGATACCTTGGCCAATGAGCAGCTTCCCGAGTTTCTTCTAACCTCTAGAATCTAGCTCATAGCTGCAGCATAAGGACATAGTTTCTCCAGAATAAGAGAATCTTAAGTAGCTTAAAATAAATGGAGTTGGGGCACCTGGGTGGCTCAGTCAGTTAAGCAGCTGCCTTGGGCTCGGGTTATGATTCTGGGGTTCTGGGATCGAGTCTCACATTGGGCTCCCGGCTCAGCAGGGAGCCTGCTTCTCCATTTCCCTCTGCAGGCCACTCTGCCTACTTGTGCTCTCTCTCTATTTCTCTGTCAAATAAATACATAAAATCTTTTTTAAAAATTAAAAAAATAAAAAAGGGAGTCATATTCAAGCTCACCATGTGAGTGGAATATACACTGGGGGCAGCTTTGTCCATCCATACCTACCAAAATTGGTCCTTAAAAGGAAAATAACATCCCAGTAGGATGGAGATATCAGAGAAATTTCTCAAAATTTCTTCACACAATAGAGCTATCCAAAATTTAGCACCTGGCCTGTGTGTGTGTGCGTGTGTACTTGCGTGGTGTGTGTGTGTGTGTGTGTGTGTGTGTGTGTGTATTTGAACACCACTTATGTATGGAAGACTTGCAGCCCCCATGGCTATGTGGAACACAGCCAGAAATCTGAAAGCAAGTGTCTTCTGAGCCACCAATAGCTATTTCAAAGTTCGTGCCCTTTGTTCTCTAGGACCTCCCTGACACAGCCACCGTGAAACGTCAACCTTCCAGCCTCAGAGCCTCTGAGTGGTGAGAGGTGGGAGCCAGCAAGAGAGAGCGTAGGGGGAAGCATTAGAAAGTGTGGCTGGTTTTCCTGGCAATGTGGCTCGAAAACGTATGCACTTCAACAGCCTCTGACAACATGCTCAGCCATTGCTTTTCCAACTGAGCGGGCAGAGTCACCTGAGAATTTGCTAGCCGTGCAGACTCTTGGACCCTAGCTGCAGAGGTCCTGCATGTGGGTCGAGTCCCTGGGTGGAACCCAGAAAGCCTGGCACTTCAGCATCACAGTGCAGTCTTGTCAGGGATCTGAGAATGACACTCCTGTGTAATTAAGGAAAGATAAAATAAGTGGAATGTACTCTGCATAATGATAATGGTAATTGTTGTCAGAACACAGGCTTCCTCCAAGAACTCAGAATGGCTCTTTGGGAGCCATTTTAAGATCAGAGCAGAGACATCTATAGTCACCAGAGAAAGGAAAAAACGACTGTCAAACCAGCAGGACTTGATTCCATAAAATATCTTAAGAAACCATCAGGATTTCGGTGCTTACTTCAAATTCCAATACAAGAAGTAGAGAAAGGGGCTGGGGATGTAGGAAAAACCAGACTGACCTGTGTGAATAATGATTGAAATGTGGTGATGGGTACACAGTGGGGGGGGGGGTCATTCTCTTATACTGTGTATTTTTATATGTTTCCAAATCTCCACAATAAAAACATAAAGGAAAAAAGAGACTTTAAAAAGTGAAAGTTAGTGACCATAAACGTATCAAAAAACAAGTGTCCCAGAGGCCAACATTACCCACCCTAAGGTCTCTCCAACTCTGCCTTCCTTGAATTTCCTGGTCCCACTGGCCGAGTGATCACTGTTGTGAATGGGTCTATCAGATATGGATATGTGAAAACTCCCCTCATTCTGAGTACTTGTGCACCAAAGCGATCCTCTGATTGTCAATCAGCCCTCAGGGAGATAGTGCTCTGATTGTGTTAGCACAAATCCCCATCCCACATGCTATTCTTCATATTCTTCATTAGCTGTGACTAATCCAGGATTCTGGCTAACTGTTCCTTGTCTAACTAGTTATCCATTAGTTACGTCACTGAATTTTCATGATAGAAAACATGGGGCTAGGTCATTTCTTGGAAAAGATTACCATCCTAACTGGTTAAAGGGTGGGGGTGACGACACAAAAGAATGCATGGACGAGATCTTCCCTTAATCTGGAAAAAAAAAAATGTACCTGTGTTAAATACTCATTGAATAGACTCTATAATGCCACGTTCTGGCTTCGAGGCCATGTGAAGACATAGATCTATGGTTATTAGCCATTGTTTTTCTTTTTTTTTTTTTAAGATTTTATTTATTTGCCAGAGAGAGACAGAGAGCACAAGCAGGCAAAGGCAGAGAGAGAAGCAGACTCCCCACTGAGCAAGGAGTCTGATGTGGGACTCAATCCAAGACCCTGGGATCATGATCCGAGCTCAAGGCAGCGGCTTAACCGACTGAGCCACCCAGGTGTCCCTAGCCATTGTTTTTCTAGGTAGAATTTCATTGACCCTCCCCATTTCATCACAAAGAATTATAGTTTACTGTTTAAGATACTATTACTGGTAAAATCCCCTTAAGCAGGCACTCATAAGCACATAATCGTCACAATTCCCTGAAAGGAACACACAGTGAGGGAGCTGCTGTGCCCGACCTCTTGTGTCAATTCACGTATTAAATATTAGCAATGCTAAACCTCCACACCTGTGTCATCCTGTGTCATCCATAGCTGCACAAACACAAGATGTAAGTATCCTTCCTACACTCCATCGGACTGTCTTCCATACCCCTTTGGGTGTCTCTACCTTATCCTTCTGTTTGGTGGAACAGTATTTCTGACTATAACCCAAGAGAGTATTTTTTCTTTTCATTTTTGAAAGGCTCTGGTTCCCATTCAGCCGTGATAACTGCTCAGGGACGCTGGACATTGAACACAGAATTGGAAGAATTGTTCACCTGGACACAGCAGGACCTGTGTGACCAGGGTCAGCCTTTGGCAGAGCCCAGAAAAATGAAAGGTAGTGAGAGGAGCACACTGAATTTGAGGTCAAAAGGCTGGGACTCAAGCCCTGTGAGCTCTTAAAACTGTTTCCCCTTTAGAAACAAGCCCCCCAGAAATGGCCCCACCCACGCTGGAGGCTTAGTGGCAGACACTGGATGGGCTACCCAAAAGCCACTCACAAACCATTGTTCCCTTTGCCTTCCTGTGCCTAACATAGTCACCTTTCTAGAATCTCCTGCATCTGGGGCTGACCACCTTGACCAATAAGATGTCGGGGGAGGGGTGAGGTCACTGAGCAGAGCCTCTAGGAAAACCATGTAAAAAACAAAAACAAAGACAAAAACAAAAACAAAACACTCCACGGCATGCTGCCTTCATCTCTTACTCTCCCACCCACTTTTCACACAGCACCCGAAGTGACCTTCCAAAATAGTTAAGCAGATCGTGCTGTTGCCTTGCTGAAACCCTGCATTGACTTTTCCCTGTAGCTAGAATAAAATACAAACGATTTGCCATGACTGGGCTCCCCCTCCCTCTCCAGTGTCATTTAGTCCATTCTCCCATTCACTGTACTCCAGCCAGACCTTCTGTTCCTCAAACTTGCCAAGCATTTTCCTGGCCGCAGGCCTGTGCACCTGCCGATTCTTCTGCCCAGTGCTCCCTTCCCACTCTTCACATGGCGCGCCGTCTCTTTCAAATGTTGGCTCTTAACTCCTCCGGTGTGAGCTGGAGATGCCTTCCCTGACCGTTCCGTCTCGGAAGTCCTGCCCACTTAGCCTCCGGCTCATTACCCAGTTTGTCGCATGGTTATCTCTTATTCCAACCCACAGCTTATTATATTTGTTTATTAGCTCGGTGCCTGTCTTCTGTCTCTCGAATACAGGCATCGGTGGGGTTTGCCAGTCTTGTTCGTTGCTATACCCTTAGCCCCTTGCACGGTACCTGAGACACATGAGGCACTCATTCGGTACTTGCGGAACAAATGAATGCATCTTCCCTGTGGATCTCCATCTCCTGTTATTACTTCTCATCAAAGGAAATGAGACGCTAACCAAGAGGTTGTAGCAGGAATAACAAGAGCTTAACACAGGATATGTAGGATGGGGAGATGATTTCCAGGAAGCGGTGTTCAGGGAACCAACTTGGGAGCAACAGGACAAAACCAAAGTAAGGGAGCACTTGTGATGGGCTTGAGAGTGGCATGCGGTGGGAAACACCTTGTGGCCCTCGTCGGCCTGGAACTACCCGGATTGCCATGGCTAGGGACATCCGAGGGAGTCTTGAGAGAAGACATTTGGATGTGAAGGTGACCCAGTCAGTCGAGGTGAATGAAATGCTGGCTTCCCACACATTCAGCATCACATGCCGGGGGAGGGGGCTCTCACTGTCCATTTAAGTTCTCATTTCTGTTCACTTCCTCTCCTCACGGGCTCCTCTATTTAAATCAACTTCTCTGATTCATCCCCACAGAGTTCCCTATAATGGAATAGATTTCAACCCGAGGAGAAGGCAGCAAAGATTTCTGGGGAAAGCAGAGCTTGCCAAGTTAGACAAACCTTGTTCAATCCCTTTCCAGCAATTCTATTCTAGAAAAGTTACCTAGGGGCACCTGGCTGGCTCAGTTGGTTAAGCGTCTGCCTTCGGCTCAGGTCATGATCCTGGGGTCCCGGGGTTGAGCCCCACATTGGGCTCCCTGCTCAGCAGGGAGTCGGTTTCTCCATCTCTGTCTGTGCTCTATCGCTCCCTCTCAAATACATAAATAAGATCTTTAAAAAAAAGTTACTTAATTCCTCTGAGAGGCAATAATACCTACTTCATAAGGGTTATTGTAAAGATTAACTGAGGTAATATATAAGGCACCTGGTCCAGTATAGAAGAGAGTAATAAAGTTATTATTTTAAAACAAGCAGGGTGGACTTGGAGGGGATTTAATGAGGAAACGGTGTGTGTGTTTGATCAGAATGTGTGGTTTATAATCAGAATGTATTGGTCTTTATCGACAGCTCCTGGCCCAAGCTCCCCAAACCCTTGGAATTTCCTACTAAGAGCAAAGGGAAAATAATATCTGGTCTTTTGCCCTTGAGAACAATAAAGGTAAAATGGGGGGGTCTTGTTATTAAAAACAGCCCCTTAAAATCACCCCTTATTAATTTAATGAGGTTACTCTTGGAAAGCCCCTCAGTAACCTGAGGATAGAGGCTGGTAGCCTATAGGACCAACTAGGTGATTAGAGGATTGAAACTTTCAACCCCATCCCCAACCTCTAAGGCAGACAGAGGGGCTGGAGACTGAGTTTCATCGCCAACAGTCAATGATTTAGCCAATTACATAATGACTTAATGGAGCCCCTGTAAAAATCCCTGACCTATGGTGTTCGGAAAGTTTCAAGGTTGGCTCATGAGACCATGATGTAAGCACATGCCCAGAGGGAGACCCACCCTAAACTCCAGAGGGACAGAAGCCCCTGTGTTCAGGACCCTTCTGGACCTCATTCTGTACAACTCTTTATCCAGCTCTTCACTCATATCCTTTAATATCCTATGATAATATATTAGTACCCAAGTGAGTACTGTTTTTCCTGAGTTCTGTGAGCTGTTCCAGCAAGTTAGTTAAACCTGAAGAGGGGGTGGTGGGAACTCCAAATTGTAGCCCGTGACAACTTGTGATTGGCATCTGAAGTGGGGATAGTCTTGCAGGGTACCCTAAAACCTGTGGGATCTGACAGTCTCTCCAGGTAGAGAGTGTCAAAAGTGAGTTAAGTTTGTGGGACACCAGTGGGGCACCTGGCTGGTTCAGTTGGTGGAGCACGTGACTCTTGATCTCAGGATTGTGGCCTCAAGCCCCACGCTGGGTGTAGAGATTACTTTCAAAAATGAAATCTTAAAAAATAAGGTGGGGGGACAGCCCATCAATGCCTGCTGAGAAATGGTGGTATTTGAAAACACATGTCAGAAAAGGTATCTTGGAAAAACCTACAGCAGACCTCATATTTACTGGTGAAATTTCAGAAGCATTCTCTTTAAGATCAGGAACAAGATATGTGTGTCAGCTTCACTTCTCTTATTTAATATGGTGGTGAACATCTTGACTGGTGCAATAAAACCAGATAAAGGTAAAAACTGTATAGGAATTAGAAATAACAAAAAAAAGTGTTCTTATTTGCAGGTGATTGATTACTTACATAGAACATCGAAAAGAATCTACAAAGAAATAATTAGAATTAATAAATATTTCACTTGGTTCCTAGGTAAAACCAATATACAAAATCAATATACAGAAATCAAGTGTATTTCTATACATCAGCCACAAGAACCTAGAAAATGAAGATTTGTAAAGATTTCTTTAAAAGGGAACCAAATGAAAGTTCTTAGAAATAAATCCAAGTCCTTCAAGAAGAAAATTATAAAACTTTATTCAAAGACATTAAAGAAAGCCTAAATAAATGGAAAGATTAGCCATATTCTTGGGCAGGAAGACTCAACATTTGTTGATATGCCCATTTTCCTACACTGACTGATAACTTCAAAATTATCTCAGTTAAAATCCCAGCAGGATTTTTCATAGAATTACAAGTTAAATCTAAAACCTAGGTAGAAAAATAATGGCTCAAGAATAAATAAGATTCTGGCTGAAGAGCAAGGTGAGAGACTTTCCTTGTTAAATATCAAGATATAAAGCTCTTGATATAAATATCAAGATATAAACTACAGGATATATAGTGTCAATCTGGGAACAGACAAATAAATCCATGGAATAAAATAGCCCAAAACATAAATGCATAAATCGTGCCTTTCTTGATAGAGTGGTCCCTACAGATCAGTAGAAAAAGGGTGGGCTACTTAAGAAGTGCTGTCCGGGGGCGCCTGGGTGGCTCAGTGGGTTAAAGCCTCTGCCTTCAGCTCAGGTCATGATCTCAGGGTCCTGGGATCGAGCCCTACATCGGGCTCTCTGCTCGGCGGGGAGCCTGCTTCCCCCTCTCTCTCTACCTGCCTCTCTGCCTACTTGTGACCTCTATCAAATAAATAAATAAAATCTTTAAAAAAAAAGAGAGAAGAAGAAGAAGAAGTGTTGTACAAACAGATATTCACATGGAAAAAAAATACAAAATTGGATCCTTACCTTGTATTATACATAAATCAATTCTAGGTGGATTGAAGACTTCAATACGGAAAACACAACCATAAAGCATTTAGAATAATATAAATGGAACATCTCTTTTTTGCTTCAGGATAAGAAAAAAATTTAAATCAGACACAAAAACACACTTTAAATAAAATGATTGATAAATCCAGCTATATTAAAATGAAGAATGGGGGGCCTGAGTGGCTCAGTCATTAAGGGGCTGCCTTTAGCTCAGGTCATGACCCCAGGGTCCTGGGATCTAGCCCTGCATCGGGTTCCCTGCTTGGCAGGAAGCCTGCTTCTCTCTCTCCCACTCCCCCTGCTTGTGTTACCTCTCTGGCTGTGTCTTTCTCTGTCAAATAAATAAAATCTTAAGAAAAAAAAGAAGAAGAAGAGGAACACCTGTTCTTACAAAAACACCATAAAAAGAATGAAAAGACAATTCATAAAAGTGGGAGAAGAGGGATGCCTGGGTGGCTCAGTTGGTTAAGCGTCTGCCTTCGGCTCAGGTCATGATCCCAGCGTCCTGGGATCGAGTCCCACATTGGGCTCCTTGCTCGTCAGGGAGCCTGCTTCTCCCTCTGCCTCTGCCTGCCTCTCTGTCTGCCTGAGCGCTCTCTCTCTCTCTAACTAATAAATAAATAAAATCTTAAAAAAAATTTAAAAAAGTGGGAGAAGATAGCTGCCACACATCTAATAGGCAAGGAGCCATATCCATAATATATTATTAACTCCTACAAATCAATAAGAAGACAACTCAAGAGAAAACTAGGCAAAAGACTTGACAAGAATTTCACAAAAAATGAAGCACACTTAGCAAATAACTATATGAAAAATAAGCAGGGAAATATACATTTGGGTCATTAGAGAACGTTCTACTCTCACCTGATTAACAACAACAATTTAGCTGAGCAGTATCAAGTTCTGTTAAGTCCTGCCTCAGGGCCTTTGCATATGCATTTCCTTGTGCCTGGAATACTTTTCTTTCAAATCTTTGTATATCTTGTTTCTTCACTTCACTCTGATCTGGTTTAGATGTTACTATTCCAAGAGGTTTTTCCTGACCATGCTATCCATCATTCATTATCCACTTAACCTGGTTTATCACTGTTTTCAAAGCACTTGTTAACATTTTACCATACTGCTTCTCTCTCTTTATGTGTGTGTGTGTGTGTGTGTGTGTGTGTGTGTGTGTGTGTGTGTGTGATATGTATTATATATGTGTGTGTGGCATATATATATATATATATATATACATACATATATATATTTATACACACCCGTGTATTATCATTTACAGAATCTTTTGAAAGCAGGTGGCTGGCACACTCAATGAGTCTCAAATGACAAAGATCTAGGGGAAGAGGATGATTTTGTAGGAAACAAATGGCATACAAACATAAGACACTGACCACAAAGATGTGGAAACTATTATCCATAATCAAGGCTACTATGAGCAGAATAAATGAGACCATTACCTCCTCCTTTTCACCACATAGTTAATATTTTGCAGAACATTTTGAAAGCACATTGCTTACCTCAGGACACCACCCCTACATACTTCCGTATGTCTCTCCTAGGGTTCTCCCACTTAAGCTCAATACCATCCACACAATTAAGAAAATTAACGATCATTGACTCACACCATCTAGCACATGGGCTGTATTTAACTTCCAAGCACTCAGTCTTTTGAAGGTCTCACTACACATCATATCAAATACACTAAAACGTACACACAATACTGGTTTTCTGAAAACTTCTAAAAATGATTTAGCTATAAGTAAACCACTTAATTTATAGTCAGTTTCTCCGCAAGTCCTTTCAAAGGGAACTCACCTGGGGTATGTGGGTGGCTTAGTCAGTTAAGCCACCAGCTTGGGTCTTGATATCAAGCCCCGACTTGGGCTCCACACTTAGTGGGGAGTCTACTTGGGATTCTCTTCTTTCCCTCTGCTGTGCTCTCTCTCTCTCTCTCTAATAAAAGTAAGTAAGTCTTTAAAAAATATCAAGGGAAATAATCTGACCAAATTTAATTACCATTTATATGAACATTAACATTTATCAATTATAATATCAGCATAATTTTTAGTTTGTAGACATTTAATTAAATGTTTCTTAATTTTGTTTTTATATTTCGAGGTCAATCTTTTCCTTTTGTCAGGTCTCAAAAATGTCCATAGCTTTCACAAAGCTCCTCGTCCCAGGCACAGTGCTGAAGCTGTCTAATGGATAAAGAGAGCTTGCTGGGGGCTTGGGGCAGAAAAGGGTGACTCAGCGAGCGGCCTCCAAAATAGAAACAGACTTAAGCCCATAACCTCCTTCTCCCCCAAGCAGCAGCTGTTGACCAAGTTCCAAAAACTGGGCTGAAGTGAGAAGCCCTGAGGCTCAGAAGGAAGAAAGCCTGAGGAGAAAAGCTGCTTCTAAGAGACACTGGTTTCCTGCACAGCCTCTCGGTCACCTCTCAGGGAAAGCCTTTTAAGAAGTAGCAAGAGGGGTTGGGAGAGGGTGGTGGGGTTACATTATATGTTTAAATAAAGCTTAAATAAAGTTAAAAAAAAAAAAAGTAGCAAGAGAGGGGCGCCTGGGTGGCTCAGTAGGTTAAAGCCTCTGGGAGCCTTCAGCTCCAGTCATGATCCCAGAGTCCTGGGATCGAGTCCCTGAATGGGGCTCTCTGCTCAGTGGGGAGCCTGCCTCCCCCCACTCTCTCTGCCTATCCTGTCAAATAAATAAAATCTTATAAATAAATAAATAAAATCTTTAAAAAAAAGTAGCAAGAGGTAGTCTGAGCAAGCTTCAGATTGAGGCCGCTGTTTGGAAGTTTTTGATTGTTTTCTGAAATTAAGAGTATCTAATTTGAGTTCATTTCATAAGGCCAAAAAAGATTCCAGCTGTAGGAAATCTGGGCATGAAGGGAGACATAAGACAAAACAAAGAGAAACTTCTATCAGGAACTGCATTGTCAATAGCAGAATGAGGTCCCACTTAGGCTTCTAAAAAGATTTCCTTAGTTTAAGTCAATCCAATAATAACTGTTCCAACAAGGCATAAAGGGGGCCAGTTTTATTCACCCTGTTTTGTAGTTAGGGAAACTGAGGCCAAGCAGTGTAACATGGCTGTAGGCACCTTGCCAAAATTCAGCAGGCCGAACGGGACCTTGATTGCCATCAGGATCCAAGAGAAAGAAAGGAGGACTTCAGTACTTTCAGTTCATGATCATCTTCTTTTTTTTTAAAAGATTTTATTTATTCATTTGACAGACAGAGATCACAAGTAGGCAGAGAGGCAGGCAGAAGGAGAGGAGGAAGTAGGCTCCCTGCTGGGCAGAGAGCCAGATGAGGGGCTTGATCCCAGGACCCCAGGATCATGACCTGAGCCAAAGGCAGAGGCTTTAACCCACTGAGCCACCCAGGCACCCCCATAATCATCTTTAAATTAAGAAATGCTGCTTTGTTTCGTTAAGCTTATCAAAGGAGTTAAAAGCAGAGTGACATCATTTCTACTTTCATGAAACAAAACTCCCAGAAGACACGTGGTCTCCGCAAATGTAATGTAATGTTACTAGAGCGCGTGCTGGGAATGAATTGCTCATTTTCACGAAGCATGACTCAGCCATCACATCAGGACATTTTTCCTCTTAAAAGCCCTTGGAGCCAAATTGTGATAGAATCAAGAGGCATCACTTAAGAACATGAGTGATTTCCAAATGGCGAACACTTTGGGGAAAGAGGGTGGTTGTGGAGGAAACAAATGATATTCATAGAGACTGACTGTGACGTTGAGGGGACAATCATACGTCATCAAGGCTGCTACAGGCAGAATTAATGAAACTTGTTCCTCCTCCTTCCTGGGGGGTGTAAGGTTCTAGGAAGGGAGGGAGGGGATGATGCTCAGCAGGAACCCTGGGGCAAGGGCTCCTGACTCTGCCCTTTCCCACACAGTCAAGGCAGGGCGCCATGAAGCCACAAAGCTGAGGACACTGGCCATCTGCTGAGGCCATCTTCCAGCCCGCTGACAGAGTGTTCGTGTCAGTGGTCTTCCAGCTCTTTACATATGACGTCCTTATCAGGAGAAGCACATGATAAAAAGCCTTTTTATTCTGTCACACACACACAAAGGCCTATTTTGCTAATAACAATAAATGCTTTATTATTTTGAAAATCCTGATTTAACACTTCATGATAAAGCAAGGTGAAGGTCCAGTTTGTTGATACTTGCATTTAATGACTATGGAAGGGGTTGGGGGGAGACCCCAAGAAGAACCTTGGGTCCAAATAGATCATCAACCAGTGGTTTATTAAACACTGATGCCGAGTTTTCAGTTCCACCCATCAACTATGCAAAGGTTTTTGCTGGAATTCATTTGCTAGATTTCCATTTCCCCACTTTGTTCTTGTGAACTACCTGGATTTTGCATTTGTATTTTTAACAAATGGATCCACGGTGTAGTAGTGTAAGTCAGTCCTAGTTTGGAAGATATTTTTTTTAAGATTTTATTTATTTTTTGACAGAGAGAGAAAGATCACAAGTAGGCAGAGCAGCAGGCAGAGAGAGAGGAGGAAGCAGGCTCCCCACTGAGCAGAGAGTCCAATTTGGGGCTTGATCCCAGGACCCTGAGATCCTGACCTGAGCTGAAGGCAGAGGCTCAACCCACTGAGCCACCCAGGCACCCCAGAATTTTTAAGTTTTTTGGATTTTTGTTTTTGTTTTTGTTTTTTGAGGGTGAGAGAAAGAGGGCGAGCACCAGAGGGGGTAGGGTCAGAGGGAGAAACAGACTCCCCGCTGAGGGGGAGCCCGGTATGGGACTGGACCCAAAAGTAGTTGCCCACACAACTGAGGCACTCAGGTGCCCCAGGAAGATTCTTAAACAGGATGGAAAATTCTAGTTTTTAAAATGATTGCTGGGCTGAGAACCAGTTCCTAACCCATGGTCAGCTACTCGCCACTCCAAAGCCAATACTCAAGAGTCTGGTTGATGCGAAGGTATGCTTTCTTAAGAGAAGACGGTGGGGGACGCCTGGGTGGCTCAGTTGGTTAAGCGGCTGCCTTCGGCTCGGGTCATGATCCCAGCGTCCTGGGATCGAGTCACGCATCGGGCTCCTTGCTCGGCAGGGAGCCTGCTTCTCCCTCTGCCTCTGCCTGCCTCTCTGTCTGCCTGTGCTCGCTCTCTTTCTCTCTGACAAATAAAATAAAAAAAAAGAGAGAAGACGGTGGGCTAACGTCCCATAGACTATCTTCCCAGTCCAGGTGAAGCAGAGGGCTTTTAAAGAGGAAGTCGCTGGAAAAGGTGAGGGGGCCTCGTGCAAAAGAGGCTGGCGCTCAGCAGTTAATCATTTGGTCTGGCAAGGCTTTCGGGTTACTTCTTGGCCAGTAATCAAGGCTTCTGGGTTTCTCTCAGTAAAGGATACCTCTGCAGCCCAACTAGCTGCACCTGGGGAGGCAGTCCAGACCTCTCCCTCCCCACCCCACCCCCTACTCCCCCCCAGAAAGCAAGACGGGCAGGGGGGATAGCATGGCTAGTGGCAGCTGTTTTTTTTTTTTTTTTTAAGATTTTATTTATTTATTTGACAGACAGAGATCACAAGTAGGTGGAGAGGTAGGCAGAGAGAGAGAGAGGAGGAATCAGGCTCCTTGCTGAGCAGAGAGCCCGATGCGGGACTCGATCCCAGGACCCTGGGATCATGACCTGAGCAGAAGGCAGAGGCTTTAACCCACTGATCCACCCAGG